>CAUYRT010084229.1:0-131490 GCA_963574885.1 Lepilemur ruficaudatus
AAAAAAAATCAATGTATTTCTATAAACTGTCAATCCAAAATAGAGAACTAATGATTTTTTAAACTATCATTTATAATGGTAACACATTTAGGTATAAATCTAAAGGATATGTGCAAAATATATATGCTAAAAACTACAAAATGATGGAATAAATTAAGTAATACCTAAATAAATGGAGAGCTACACCATGTTGATGGGTTAGAAAATCCAATATGGGTAAATATTAATATATTGATTCCCCCCAGTAGATTCAATGCAATCCCAATCAGGATTCCAAAAATTTTAAAAGAGAAAAACTAGTTGATTCTAAAATGCAAATCAAAAGGTAAAGAATACAGAATTGTCAAGAGTAATTCTGAAAAAGAATAATAACATTAGAGGCATCACACTGCCTGATTTCAAGACTTACTATGAAGCTAAAGTAATCAAGAGAAAGAAAGAGGTACTGATGAAAGCACAGCCACACAGACTAATGGAATAGAAGACAGAGTGCATATTCACAATAGCCAAGATATGGAATCAACCTAAGTGTCCAGCGATGGATGAATGGATAAAGAAATTTGGTACATATACACCATGGAATATTATATAGCCACAAAGAGAATGCAATCCTGCTATTTGCAACAACATGGGTGGAACTGGAGAATATTATGTTAAGTTAAATAGGCCAAGCACAGAAAGACAAATCTTTCATATTCTCACTCACATATATGAGCTAAATATTAAAAATAACTGATTTCATGGAGACAGAGTAGAATGATGGTTACCAGAGCCTGTGAAGGGTAGTTGGGGGTCAGGGAGGAATAAAATAGGGATGGCTAATAGGTAGAAAAATATAGTTAGATAGTTAGATAGAATGAACAATATTTGATAGCATGGCAAAGTGACTATAATCAACAGTAAGTTAGGGTATACTTTAAAATAACTCAAAGAGTGAAATTGGAATGTTCCTGACACAAAGAAACATTAACTGCCTGAGGTGATGGATATCCCAATTACCCTGATTTGATTAATTCACACTGTATGCCTGTATCCTATTAATGTATGTATTATGTACCCATAACAATTAAAAAAAAGTCTGCATAGGAAAAAAAAGAAATGAGAAACGAATGATTTTGACTTACACATTGCTACTGAGAAGGGCAGAGCTGGCCCAGGAAGCTAGGAATAGTGATAAATAAAATTTATTTGACATCTACAAAAAAAAAAAAAAGAGTCCAGAAATAGAAATGCACATATATATGGCCAACTGATTTTCAACAAAGGTGCAAAGGCAATTTCAACAAGGTGCAAAAGCAATTCAATGCAGAAAAGAGTCTTTCAACAAATGGTACTGGAACAATTGTGTATCCGTATTCAAAAACATGAATCTTGGTCAATAACTTGCACCATATACAAAATTAATTCAAAGTGGATGATGGATCATGGATTAAACAACAACAAAAACCCCTATAACATTTCCTGAAGAAAATGTAGGAAGCAATCTTTGTGAATTTGAGTTAGAAAAAGATTTCTTAAATAAGACACACAAAAAAAAGTCCATCAAAATGTTTTTTATATGCTAGACTTCATCAAAACTAAAAACTAACACTTTTCATAGGAAAATGAAAAGACAAGCCACAGGAAAGGACAAAATACCTGCAAAAAATATAACTATAAAAGACTTGTATCCAAAATACAGAAAAACTCTCAAAAGTTAGTACTAAGAAGCCAGGCTCGGTGGCTCACACCTGTAATCCTAGCACTCTGGGAGGCTGAGGTGGGAGGATCACTAGAGTTCAGGAGGTCAAGACCAGCATGAACAAGAGCAAGACTCTACTGCTACTAAAAAGAGAAAAAAATAGCTGGGCATGGTGGTGCGTGCCTGTAATCTCAGCTACTCGGGAGACTGAGGCTGGAGGATCACTTGAGCCCAGGAGTTTGAGGTTGCTGTGAGTTAGGCTGATGCCACAGCGCTCTAGCCAGGGCAATAGCGTGAGACTGTCTCAAAAAAAAAAAGTTAGTAGTAAGAAAATAAGCAAACTAAGGAACATAAATCTTCTCTGTTCCTCTTAAAATTATATATTAATATAATGTATTCCACTTTTGCTACATTAATATGTTACGATAATATAATTATGTTACGTTAATATTACATAAGAAATATGGTGATTCAATTTAAACTGCTAATTAAAAATTTTTTTTAAGTAAACTAAATTTCCTTTAAAACATATGTCTAAAGAGCAAGGTCAATGTTAGTTCGCATGAAAAGTAAAATGAAGACTTTATTTAAATAAATAATACAACTTCACAAACAGATCAGTCACCTCCCCACCTTTTTCATAAATAAAACTGCTGCAGGCTTCAGCTGTTACTAATTACATTAGGTAATATTTTTTCTTTTGAAAAAGCAACAGTATACATATACACTGGCTGTAACAGCAAAACTTAATAATAAAATAACTTGGAGAGTTTGTTATTAATTTGTATTTCCATTGCACAAAATGGAATGTGAAATATGTGCCATTAGTCAATCAGATGTTAAACACTAGACTAGTATTTATTTAACATATCCTTCTAGTCATGTCTTTTTGGTTGATAAAAACCCAATCCCATGAGTTAAATTTATTAATTGTCTCAACATGCAACACTCTCTCAATTCTATTTCTATAAAATGGAATTTACAGTTAATTAGTATTTTTATTAAATATTCTATATAAAGTGACAGTTTACTAACAACCTATCAGCAAATTGATTTCAGCCTTTAAGTATAGTGTTTTCAGTGTTTCTGAAAGCCAACATTTAAAAATTGATTAGTGTTAGTTTTACTAAAAATGTCTTTAAAAATGATATAAAAATAAAGACCTAAAAATTTTTTGCCCAGGAGGCAAAGAAAAAGTATGAAGTTGAGTACTTACACATCTGTTTCCTTAAACATATTAATGTCTCTGATCCTCTCCTACTTCATCTGCAAAATTAGGAGGCTAGATTCATTGAATCTAGCCATGGATGTAAGGTCAAGTCAAGTTCTAAAAATCCTGATTCTATAAAAAGACACTCTTAAATAAAATGTATTTCTTCCACAACAAAAGATAAAAGGCATACCATCTATAGTAAAAATCTGGCTTATCAAATACTTTTCATGACCTTGGAACAAGAATTAATTTTTCTGAGTTTCAGCTTTTCCTTCTCAATAAAAAATGAGATTTGATGAGATAATTTTTATTATATATTCCAACTCTGTGATCTTATCAGAAAATAATTTTAATAATATTCTTAAGATCTTTTTGATAATATGTAAGTATATTACTTAAGTGCAAATCTAATTCATACATAGTAGATACATGCTAATGCAAATTGATTTGAATTGTGAGAACCTACTAAAGGTGAACTTAATCTAAACACATTAGTGAGAGAACATACTTAAACTTATGGCAAAGAGAAGCAAGCAATTATTTATCTATACCCTAACTACTCAGGAGTATATGTTACCATGTCATCACATTCTTCTTACATATAAGATTAGTGAACACAAAAATATGTTTTTGATTAATCTTTCTTAAGGACATTTGATCTCAAAACACCATCAGGCATATAGTGAATATCAATAATTATTAATATACACTAATGATAAAAATGACAGATACTAAATATTTAGGGTTAAAATAGAATTTCATACATCCAGTAGATAAATTTCATATAGTCATGTAATCAGAATTCAAGGCACTTATTAAATCTCATAAATCAGTCTGAGGTTTTCAAAGAGCATGCCATGTCATTCTCTATAGCATAAGCCACTTCCTAGTTCATTTGATGTAAATAGAATAAAAGAGTAGGCAGAAATACTATACATTTAGACTAAAGGAGAAGCCACTTATATAATAATACACAGTCGCATAATGACATACAGTTCTAAAATGATTCTTGATGAAGTTAAAGCCAATGATCCAATAATTTCATTTCTATGAATCTACTCCAAGAAAATCATCAGAAATATAGACAAAGATGTATGTATAAATATATATACTGAAGTGTTATTTATAATAGCAAAAATTATAAACAACTCAAGTTTCTGAAAACAAGGTATGGTTAACGTATGATCTATTTAATACAATATTGTACACAACAAAGACTTTTTAATGTCATGGTAAAAAGCAGATAATTATTATTCTGTCTTTATATATTTCTGTATTATGTGCATTCTACATAGGGGAAATAATATTAATATATGCTCAACTTATATTTCTCAAAGACTACTGTATCCACACAATAAAAGATGGCAAATAGTCAGGAACTTAATGGAATAACTCAAACAAGAAATGAAGAAGGTATGAATAAGGAGGGCATGAACTAATACAATGGCACTAGAAATGTAAAGAAGAGATAGTTTCAAGAGATATTTAGGAAGCAGAATCAATAGCTGTGGCTACCAATTGGAACAGTAAGTAATAAAGAAGAGATTGGGCTAAATTATCATTCCATAAACTAAAATCAGAAATGCAGGAGGCAAAATAGTTTACGTGAAAATAATAAGTCAGATAATAATTATTTACTTTTTATCAAAATATTCTAGCTTGAAAATGGCTAACATGAACTGTTTCAAGAAAAAGCTTTGTAAGTTACCATATCATTTTTATTCTCCATAAAAATGCTGAGTTTCTTCAAGAATGACACAACCAGAATAAGAAGCTCAAAATTGTCCCGATCAAGAGCCTTCACCAACATGTGAACTATGTTCTTGTTCCTCATTTTTAGTTCTGTACGAGTATCCTCAGCAAGATTCAGAAGTAAATAAAGAGCAACTAGAAAAGTAAAATAGATGAATTAAATGATTAGTATATTGAATCAATGATTTAAAAAATCATTTCTACTCATCAAGGTAACAGATATACTTCCAAAAAGATAATATATTATTTTGAAAATTTAACTGACTAGTAACTGGTTCATTAGAAAATATTTATTGAGTGTTATTGTGTGGGGTATTATATGTTATCTAAAGCAACACACATAAGATATATAAAATAATATTCTTATAATGCTGAGAAAGATATAATAACCAAAGTAAGAAAATGATTCCTACCCTCTTATAGGTTAAAGCTTAATAGAAATCAAGTGGCAATTAAAGGTAGATAAGTCGGCAAATAATAAAACAAGCAAACAGGCAACAATAGTTATTATACATACAGAAAATAAGGAAATACATTATAAAAATTCAAAAACTAAAGGTTCTGTGTTAAAAAGACCTATAATCCAACACATATATTACAGCTACAGTTAAATTTGAGGATACCAAAATCTATTTTTCAAATTCAAACTGATTTTCTGTTAGTCACTATAAGAAAAGACAATATGAAATTCAGTAATACAACTGTTATACTAGATAGAGTTGAGGTCCCTGTTTACTAGTTCTAAGTAAGATTTCTTTTAGATATAAGAGATAATGTTTTCCATTTTGCCTTGATTGACAGGAAACTTCAGAGTTAGATTTAAAAGGTTTCTTTAAGAATTATATATGCTATTATGGTCAACATAGACTTTTTGCTCTCCTATGGCCTCATTATCTTAGTATTTCACTTCAAGTGTTCTTATAAACCATTTCTAAACCTTTATGAAAAGAAGAAATGCATGTATATATATATATATAAGTAGATAAATGTTAAATTAATTTACTTAAGAAGTATTTGAGATAGAAAGGCAAATCATACTTATTAAATACATACTGTATGCTAGACCTGTTGATATATAAATGGAAATGTTTTAATTCTAACACAATTTTATGGGGAAATAAGTATTACACAAATTTTACAGATGAAGAACCTAAGGTTCAAGGAAATTAAATAACTTGCCCAAACCACACAGCTAGAAAGTAGTAGAACTAAATTAAAATTTCAGTCCATCAGAACCCACAACTTACAAATGTACACTATTGCATTATGCTAACTTTCCACATAAGGCACTGTTAAAAGGTTTGAAAGTTGTGTTGAAAAAGTAAGTAGACTTCTGTTTGCAGCCAAGATCGATGCAGTGGGTTGAATAGCATCCTTCCAAAATTTATGCACATCCAGAACCTCAGACCATGACCTTATCTGGAAATAGAGCCTTTGCAGATGTAATTAGTTTGGTTACTGTGACGAAATAATGGGTTAGGGTAAAGCTTGAATCCAATAATTGGTGTCCTAATGAGAAGAGGAGAAGATATAAACAGAGACAGATACAGTGGGAAGAAGGCCATGTGGAGATCGAGGCAGACACTGGAGTGATGCTGCTACAAGCCAAGAAGCACCAAGGATTGACGGGAGCCACTAAAAACTAGGAAGAGACAAGAAAGGATTCTTCTCTAGAGCCTTCAGAGAGAACGTGGCTCTGATGACACCTTAAACCTGGCCTTTTAGCCTCCAGAAATGTGAGAGAGTAAATTTCTGTTATTTTAAGCCACCCACTTTGTTGTAATGTGTTACAGCAGGCCTAGGAAATTCATATAACAGAGTAATAGGGACTGGATTTTAAACCCTCACCTAAAACAACAACAAAACAGACAAAATACACAAAACAAAGGTTTTCACAACATTGGACATCAGAGAATGAAGGACAGTGATCCCTGAGAGATAAAAAATAAATAAGATGGCCCTACGATTGCCCTAGAATAGTGCCTTGAGAGAGTTTCCACGTCCCTCAAGGGAAGGAGAAGCCAAGTAGAGCCTGACAGAATCCCTGAGTTAAAGAGATGGAGCCAAGAGTCCAGGGAAGCCAAGAGTTCACAGAAAGGAGTACTGGGAAGGAGCAAGCTGCACAGAGAAAACTCTGGAGTTCTACATAGAGGTCTGTCTTGAATGTAGACTCGAGTCTGACTGGCCCATGAATGCTAGCAATCTAACTGAAGGTGGGGACAGAATAAACTGAGAGAAATAGAAGAAAGAGTGCATGATACTCACACAAGGGTAGAAATAAAGCCTGTTTCTACCAACCATAAGGGAAACTTCATCATTCATGGGGCAAAAATTATTTCCCAGCAGTGGGAAATAATTAGTTTTAGACTAAATGCTGCTCCTGTGAAGACTAACAAATTATAAGAGCAAGATCCAAAGGGATCAAACTGTTTCCAAGTCATTTAGCTATGTCCCAAAACAAAGCTCAAGAATATTTACAGGAATAAAAAAAATCCACATGCAAGAATATAGATTTCACAGTCTTGTAGTCAAGCAATGATTATCAGTCATTCAAAGAAGCAGAGAAATACAACACATAAGGAGGAGAAAAATTAACCAACTAAAACTGTCCTGGAACTAACCCAGAGGTTAGAATTATCAGATAGGAACACTGAAAGTTATACAACTGTATTCCAGATCGTCTAAAAGTTAAGTAGTGACATGGGAGATACGAAGAATATTCAAACATATGAATATTGTATATTGAAAAAATATGCAATAATCACTATAATGCTAGTGTATTCCATACTAGTTAATTGTATTCCAATGCTAGTTAATTCCATACTAGATGGAATTAAGAGCAGTTTAGAGATGATAGAAGATTAGTGAAATTGAAGACATAATTATAAAAACTATCCAAAATTAAACACACAGGGAAAAAAGAATGGTAAAAGCATAAAAAGTATTAAAGAACTGTGGAACAACTTCAACTGCCCTAATATACACGTAACTGGAGTCTCTGAAGAAATGATAACAGAAAAAATTCCAAATTTAATGAAACTATAAACCAAGTTCTTAAGCTCACTGAACTCCAAGGACAAGAAATTTTTAAAAAATTACACCAATGCACAGCATAATCAAATTGTTCAAAACAAATGACAAAGAAACAATCTTAAAAGCAGCCAGAGAAAAAGAAACTTATATATAGACAAAGATAAGGATGCCAGTAGACTTCTTATCAAAAACAATGCAAGCAAGGCAACAGTGGAGAAACATTTCTATAACATAAAAAGAAAAAAGCTGTCAATCTAGAATTCTAAACCTAGTGAGAATACTTCAAAAAAAGAAAAAAAGAAAGACTCTGTCAGATATATAAAAGATAAAACAGGTCATCAGAGGTAAATCCATCCTATAAGAAATATTAAAGGAAATCTCTCCGAAGAAAATGATACCAGAGAGCAATATGGATCTACACAAAGGAATAAGATCAATGGAAATGGTAACTATACATGGAAGAATATAAGAGTAGTTTCTTCTTATTAAAATATCTGTAAAATAAAATTGACTATTTATATAAAAACAATACATGGTAGGGTTCATAACATATGCATAATAAATGTTAATAATTGCATTGAGGTGGGGGAGGGGAGAAATGATTCTAACACTAAACACGAAATGGTACAATATCACTTGACAGGACACAGATGATAAGTTAAAGATGTATACTTGAAGGTACCCAACTTATGATTAAAGGTATATAATATAAACTTTAAAGCAATCAATAAAATAATGAATTACGGCTAAGCCAACAATGAAAATAAAATAGAATTTTTTCAATTCCCAATTTTTTTCAAGATGGCTGACCGGACACATCTGACACCAGTTCTCAGAAAGAACTAAAGTTATAGATGAATGATCATGGCCCAAGTGGAATACTGAAGGAAGAGTGCCAGAACCTATTGAAGAACCCACAGGAAGAAGCTGGGGTAGAGAAACACCAGGAAGCAAGAGTTTGGGTGAGATCCACCCCCAAGGAACTTGGGGTCCTGTGGAAAGGGTGGAGAGGATTTGTGTTTACTCCCCTTGCTCCTGTGGCAGACTGCTGGGTTTCAAACTGTGAGAGAGCCCTCTGTACTAATGAGCCCCAAAACTGCTGCAGATGGTGATTTGGAAACTTCTTGAGGGCAGACCACTAGGCTGCCAGCTCACGCAGGGTTGCCTGACCCCCTCCTGTACCTGAGCTGTGGTGGCAGGCACCATATTGGTTGTTCACCTGCTGTGGGCCTCTGTCCTGCCCAGGGAACCCTTTTGTCACCACATCACTGATCTCCCACAAACATTCCCCAACACCGGCTCAGACTGCAACCACCACCAAAGGCTGGCACGAGGCATGACTTACGGGAGTTGTGAGATTTTTGGAGTTCAAACCCTCAGTGCAGGCTGCCCCCGGGGGAAAGGAGAATGCAGTATGCCAAAGCACCCTGGGAACAAACGAAACCAGAATATGCACTCTCCTCCACCCAAGAGTTCACTGCCTGTGAGATGAAGGTATCTGCACTCATAATAGCAGAGGCGAAAGTGTGGTACTGGGCTGTGTAGGGAGGAGAGTGGTTCTACCCCAGCATCCAGGCAGTAGTGGTACCTCGGAATGGATGGGGAAACAGGGACTTCTCTCTCCTGGCTGTTCCCGTGGGTGGTTGGCATGGGTGCATTATGGAAAAGCCATTCCAGGGCTTTTAGGGGTAGCAGCACCTCCACTGACAGTGTGCCCACCCATCATGCCAGGGCTTGCACAGCGGGTGGGGGCCAACCACCTTCCTATAAGGAGTGGCAGCATTCCTGCAGCTGTCTTGTACAGGGAGTATCAGCCCTTGTATCTCTACATCACTGGATCCTCCACAAACATTCCCCAGCACCTGCCTGGACTGTGGCTATCACAATAGGCTGGTGAGACCCAGGGGAGCTGCAAGAATCCTGGAGTTCTGACCCTCAGGGCAGACTTCCCCAACAGGAAGGGAGAGTGAAGAACACTATAGCACCCCTTGGGAAACAGGAGGTCAGAGCACATGCTCTGCTCCACCGAGAGAGCTCACCACTTGTGAGCTGAGAGTGACTGCACCCCTCCCAATAGAGATGCAGGAATAGTGCTGGGCTCTCTAAGGGAGGAGAGTGGTTCTACTCCAGTGGCCAGGTGGCATCAGTCTCCAGAAATCGACATGGAGATGGGAACTTCTCCCCTCTCACCAAGGCAGACACAATTGTGGCTGTTCCCATGGGGGACAGCCATTCAAGGGCTTTTAGAGGCAACTGCACCCCTGCTGATAGTATGTCCACCACAGCTGGGCTTACACAAAGGGAAAGGCCCATCCTCCCCTCTACAGTGGAGTTTAGGCAGTTGCAAAGCTGTCTGTTTTGAGCTGAGGGAACAGATTCTGCCCTGAGGCCATTTTGGTGGAGGGCTACAATGCAGCCTGAAGATGAATGATAGCACCTATCTGAACTAAATGCCAGGAACTCCAGGACAGGGGTGTGACAGTAAGGTGGACGGCATTCCTGCCAACCCAGGATGTGGAGAAGGTGCGGCTTCCCCCTCCCACCCCCGGCAGAGACAAAGGCACATTTTAGCATGAGCTTCCCTCACTACCCACATGAGGGATGGTGTTTCTGCTCATCATTGGCGTGTCTAGCTCTGCCCAATTTCATCCCTCCTCCAGGCCTGAGCAGGGAACGTAGAGACTCGCATATTCCACAGACTACTCCACTGCCTGAGACAAATGAAAGCCCCTCCCAGTAAACAAAGATCAAGCACATGCCCAGCAGGCTCTGGGGCAGCTGCCACTTACACATAAGGGCCACCTACCGGCCTGGGGGTTGAACTGCTCAGCCCAATAAAACCTGCTGATAGAAGAGCACAGTGATGAGAACAAAATAAGCTTTGTGAGACCTCTACAAACCTAGTCCCACAGAAGGTAGTGAGTCTGCTCATACACCTAGTACATTGCTAGTATAAATCAGCATCTGAGAAAGCCACCACACAACAAAGGCTATCTATAACCCAGGAGCTCATACAGAGTCTCGGTCCCCTCAAGGCATCCAAATCAAAGCCAAATAATCAAATACAAAACCAAACACACCCTCAAGGGGAACAAATAATAAAAAATTTAAAAAATCTCCTCAAACAAAAGTAAATTGAAAAATATGAAGTAACAGCTTCTCCAGATGAGAAGGAACCAGTGTAAAAACTCTGGCAGAGAAAACAATGTTCAATACCCCCATAGGATCACACTAGCTCTCTAGCAACGGATCCTAACCAAAATGAAAATTCTGAAGTGACAGAAAAATAATTCAAAATATGTACTGTAAGGAAGCTCAATGAGATCCAAGAGAAAGTTGAAAACCAACACAAAGAAAATAAGCAAAACAATTCAGGATATGAATGAAAAATTTACTAAGGAGATACATTGTTTTTTAACCCAAATAGAATTTCTGGAAATGAAAGATTCACTGAAGGAATTACAAAATACAGTTGAAAGCTCTAATGACAGAATAGATCAAGCCGAAAAAAGAATTTCAAAGCTTGAAGACAGGTCTTTCGAACTAACCCAGAAAAAAATAAAGAAAAAAGAATTAAAAAATGAAGACAGTCTTAGAGAAATGGGATAATGTAAAGCATCCAAACCTATAAGTCATAGATATTTCTGAGGGAGAAGAACAAAAAGTAGAAAGCATGGAAAACATTTGTAGGAATAATCGAGAAAAACTTCCCCGGTCTTGCAAGAGATTCAGACATCCAGATAAAAGAGGATGTATACAAGGGAGATACATTGCAAGATAGACTTCAACAAGGTATATAGTCATCAGAGTATCTAAAGTCAACTTGAAGAAAAAAATCCTAAAATTAGCAAGAGAAAAGCATCTAATCAGACTAACAGCGGACTTCTCAGCAGAAACCTTACAAGTCAGGAAAGACTGAGGTTCTAAATGGGGAAAGATAGTAGAGTAAAATTTAAAACATTATTACCTATGTTAAAAACAGAAGAAGAACTTGTGGCATATTAAAATTTATAGAATTTTCAGTTATTCTGATATTAGCTTTACTGGTATGACAAAAAAGGTGAATAAAACAGATGTACTTAGAGTAAGTACTTAGTTGGTTTGCTCATTGCTCAGGAATTCATACCTCGTAATAGTTGTTCCTGTTTTACCACAAGCCCCTGGTATTTTTTAAAGGCTTTTTCATAATCCTTTCTCAAGGTTTGGTTTTCAGGGTCTTCATCAAGTAAACAACTTAAGTTAAGGATCATACATACTCATTGAATCAAAAAAAAAAAAGAAAAAAAAAAGCTACTGAAAAATACTATAAGCAGCACTATTACATTGTATATGCAACTGTATCTAGTTATTTTCCCTAACCAATAGTTTAACTAAAATGTTCTCTGCACAGTAGCTGTGTCATAACAGGACTTCTTAGCAAGTGTTCATGGATTCCCTCAGAGTGCTTTGGGTGAGCAAATGTTTGAACCTCACCAAATATTTGAATTACTAGAAATTACATGCAAATATTTTATGTAGGTACACACGTCTATAACTTGCAACAGATTATCAAGTGGGTACACGAACCAAAAAGATTACTGTCTTAGAGAGTGATTTAGTTACCGAGAGTACTGGATTCTACTTTAGATAGATACTCAGAATATTCAAAGGATGCAGATTAGATCTAAAGCTTTTTAGCACCCTCTTCAGAGTAGAGATGCCAAGAGAAAAATATCTCAAGGTTAAAGGTAAATAAATTTTAAAAATCACATCTTTTGGTCCGAAACAGTCCCTTGGACATCTGTAGAAATAACCAGTTACTTCAGTTTGACTTCAGGAGCTCTAAGCACACATGCGTCAAGTATATGACCCCAGAATAGGAGTCAAAGCAGCTACCCTTGTTGAATGCTACTTAAATCCAAACACAAAGACACTTATAACATAACAAAATTTTATTATTTCAGGAGAAACAGCCAGAATTCTGATGTCATTTTTATATCCACTGATTCTAAGATACACACTTTCCGCACATCTGATATCATTTTTATGCCCACTGATTCTAAGACACACACTTTCCGCACAATCCAAAACTAGGATGTGTCTTATAATCCATGATATGTCATAGTTTAATTGGAAGCATATTTTCCTCTCTTAGTGTTTCATTAACAATAGTGAATCTTACAATCTGTGGTGTCTGATATAGAAATACAGTGTGTCCTAAAATATCAGCTCTTGTCACCAATCACAAAATGTAATGTAATGATTATTAAAAAGTCCCATTAGTGGTTCCCTCTATACCTCTTCAGTTTAAATGAATCTGGGGTACATTGAACCATTCAGGAGTCTTAGGACTCCAGAACTAATGTAAAGTCTCCAGTATTATTGAGTTGTCCACATAGTTGAGTCACTACCAATCGAGGTGCCAGAAGCTTATAGCACACATAGAAAATTTCTAAAGCTGGAAAGATCCTAATTAAGAAAATTCAAAGCTTGTGTGTGGGTGTCCATTTTATAGTGTCTACAGATTCTGTACAGAATACCCAGGACTAACTTGTATATCACAACATAGATAAAATTCAAGCCTCAGTGTCTCTGGAGGCCAAAATTAATATAAGAATAGGGTCCACTTTTTCCATAAAGGGTAGTTAAAAATATATGATATTTTGTACAACAGGAATAATGTTTTCACTTTTTAAAAGATATCAATAAACATTGTGTTCAAAGGAAATTTATCAGCATGGTTTATTAATCTGTAAAACATGTCAGTTGGGATAGAGATGAGTAAGTTAGGATCTTCAATCTAAAAGAATTAAGTTATAGAAGCAATATGATAAATACCTTCAAGCATGAGAAAAAATGTTATGTTGAAGAGAATATCCTTATTCTATTATATAGATTTCATGTGCAAGACCAGAACCAAGAGACAGAAATTATTGGGAAGTGGATTTCTGTTCACTAAATGAAAGAACATTATAGTAAATTGAATGCCAAACCACAGAGTGGGTTAAATCAATAAGTGACACTGTAAAAGAAAAGCCTATATAACCATTTGTCAGGGAAGTTGTAAAAAAGATTCTTATATTGTAAGGTAGATTAAAACAGATAATTTCTAAAGTTCTTTTCACAGTGCTAACGTTCTGCAGGTCTCTCAAATCCGTATTTAATTAAGAAAAGTATTTTTTTCACTTAACTAGAAGAGTAGAACTTAATAGAAAAATAGAACTTTAAACTAGGTTCATCACCAAATTTACACCCATTCCAATCAAAGTCATCTTAGTACTCAGAAGTACACAAACAGCAGTGAGCCAGACTTCCACTAATCAAAGAATCTTAGTGTACATAACAGTGTAGCTACTTATAGGATCACCTATGGTTTATCCAGCACCACTATTACTTCCTCCTCCTACCTCATTAACTAATCAAAATTGTGAAGAGACAAAAAGTATATGTCAAACTATATCCATTTTGATAATTTCAATCTACTTCTTTACATTCAACATTCAACATACTCTTGCATTGTTTCCAAGTAATACAATCAGCAATTTAAAAAAAAGAAAAAAATGAAAAGAACAAAATCATCCCATCCATTCAAAATTTATAAGAACAAGCAATGGAGGATTCTAAATGCCACTCTAAAAGGATATCAGCTTTTTTCTTCTTAGAAAGTTCTTCTTGCCAAAGCTCGTGCCTTTTTAATTCATGATCAATAATATTCATACAGAGAGCTCCAATTTTATAATGAGTGATAAGTCCATGAAACTGAGAAAAGCTTTAAAGAAGAGATTTTAAAAATATTTAAAGGAATACATTTTATGGGTATATGATATTTGTTTTCAGCAAACACTAGTACAAACCATGTAAAAATAAATTTGATATACATATTTCAATTAATGAAAATATAGCCACAGTATGCTAAGAAGACTTGGAATTGTAAGATTAAATATATTTTAAGATACCACCCTTACCTGAAATGTAATTATTTTTAAGTTAGAAATTAGACACTGTTTTTGGTAATTAACCATCATATTAACTACTCAGATAGTCTCAAAATACATTTTATATTACTGTCTAACAAAACTAATAATGTAAGAATACTAGGCATACATTTTATTTATTGTATAAAATTGACATCAGAGAACAGTAAAGCATTAATCAGGTTTTACATGTTTCTTAGACAATCCATTCATCCAAGTATTTATTCAATACATATTTATTTGCCAATGCTAGCACATTTTTAGAATAGAGGCAAGCAATTCTCAAAGAATTGACTAGAAGCTTTTCACAGTGTCTCAACAACATCTTTCTTAAGAATATATGTGTATAAATAATAAATACGAATAATAAGAGGTATGCGTTTACACATATGTGTATATATAACAATAATAATTACTGAGTACTTACTCAGGGTCAGTCTTTATTTTAGTTATTTTAACTCTTAATTCATTTAATCCTACAAACTATCCAAAGAGGGTGTCATATTACTGTTTAAAGTTTACACATGAGCAAACTGAGACACAAAGAACTTAAGTAATATCAACAAAGTCACACAGTTAATAAATAGTAGGGCTTAGATTCAAATACAGATACTACTTCCAAAGCCCACACTCTTAAACTCCAAATAATTATATTATCTCATTGTGTGTGTATACATGCAGGGGTGAATGCAGACTGAACAAAAGACAGAATAACAGAGGGCAGGACAGAGAAGGGAAACAGACAGGAATAAGAATTCAGAGGCAGAGTATAGGCAGACAGACTGAAAGACTGAGAGAACAATGATTCTACAAACTGAACCAATAATATACACAGAAAGCAACAGAGATAGAGTAGTTCTTTTATTCATAGTTTTATACTTACCTGGAAAAGCAAAAAAAGATGTAAATTATGTTTGTAGCTAATTCAACACTTTGCTTCCAGTCTTCTCTCAGGACTCTTGCTAATGCACCAAGGGCAGTTTCTAAAGAAAAAAGAGACACACAAAAATGATCACCCTCCTTTCCTCTGGTAGAAAGGCTGATTGGTTTTAAATGTCTAGTTATTAATAAATAACAGAGCTAAGATAGAATTAGGACAAAAAGTAGGATGCTTCTTTCCAATACAGAAAGCTATTTTTAAAACTAAAATAAAACTTTTACTTAAGCATTCACAACATTCAGCTTCAAGTCTATACCGTAAACAGGATAAAATACAATTGAGATAAAGTAACATAACAGGTGACAATAAAATAATAAAAAAGCCATTCATTCCTTGATTTGCATTTCCACTTGTAATTGTACTACTGCAGTAACCATTTTTTCTTTTTTAACATCTAATTTAACGTATTTGATAATATGAAAACAACTAGAAAAAGGGTAGAAAAAATGAGTTTTGTAAACACTACTTTCATTAAAGCAAATAACCAAATAAAATTTATACACAGAAAAATAAGTCTAATATTTCAGTACATTAATTTATGCCAACAGACATAAATAAAATGAAAACTCACAAAATTAGCTTCTGAGTTGGTTAATAAGTATTTCTGCTAGATTTTTATCCCGAGGAAAGTAAAATTAGTGAATTGATTAATGAAAATTAATTTGAAACCAGTCTTATTACTTTATATTTACTTATAGAAAATATATTAATTGAAAATCAATGAACTGATTAATGAAAATTAATTTGAAACCAGTCTTATTGCTTTATATTTAAATATATAAAATATACATATTACTTTATATTAATATACATATAAACATACACATATATTACTTTATGTTATTTAAATATACATTACTTTATATTTATATATTAATAAATATTACTTTATATTATTTAAATATAAAGCAATAAGACTGGTTTCAAATTAATGTTTGTATGGGGTTTACCAAGTCTTATAATAATTAAAATAAAATATCTGAATGTTAAAATACAGAAACCATAATTGTCTTTTATAGGTTCTTGGGATCTACTGTACTTCATGAACTGCATCATCAGTATTTATCACAGTAGTGAAAATGTTCCACATTTGAGCTTTCTGGCCATTCAGATTATGAAACAAGAATCAACTATTTTAGTTACAAATATACTTAGCACTAAATTTTTTAGCAAACTAAAAAACATTCTATAAAAGCATTTCACAATGTTATTCACATTCACAATGTAAAGCACTGGAATAGTACATGCTTTTAACAAAATTATTTTGGAGTCAAATAAATAAGTATGCAATGTACATTAAAATGCAAAGGCTCTAAAAAATCCTACTTAATAATCTGGTTTAACTTTGTTCAATTCTATAATTCTCAAAGGCATTTGACCATTACAATTCAGAGAAAATAGTATTTCCTAAAATACTATTCTATATAGAAATACTGTTACATAATGTCATGAATTTAGGCATAGGTTTAGTGACCTACTTACAAAATTTTATTTCATTTTTCTCCTTTAGGATAGAATAATGTCTCAATAAAAATACAGTTACAGGAATTATAGGTAGGTTGTTAAGAAATAACTAAAATACAAACTTTATAAAAGGTCAAAAGACAACCCAAATTAATTTATAAATTGAATGCAATCATAATCAAAATCCTATTATAATTTTTTAAAGAATATAATAAAGTGATTTCAAAATGATATAGAAGAGAAATGTAAAAGACCAGCAAAGGCCATTTTGGGGAAAAAAAAGCAACTTGGAGCGTTTATCTCACATATTTTAAAGCTCTAGTTAAAACACAAAAAAAACCAACAAACAGTATGGTTTTGGTATGGAAATCATCAAATAGACCAATGGAACAGTACCTGCCACAGAAAAAATTTTTAAGAAGTGTGTATTCGATAAAAGAATGACAAGCATATGGTAGAAAAGGCATTTAAATAATTGAGAAAGGAAGTAGTACTCACTAACTAGGTTGGAATAATTGGTTATCCAATATAAAAAAGAGTAAAATTACATCTCTAACCTCCCACCTTTCACAAAAATGAATTCCAGGGCCAAGTATTTCCAGGATAGCAGAGTAAAGACCTCCAAAAATTCACTCCTCTATAGGAGAATGAGAAAACTGGTAAAAATTGTCAAAATCACCTTTTTCAAAACTCTGGAAATTAACCAAAGGCTAACGACAATTCACAGAGTGTTTCAAGAAATGTGTTTCAAGATTCAAGAAAAGTGGATGAATCTTGATAAGAACAGTGAGCTCTGTGGCATTTCAACTTGCCTAATTCCATCCCTTCTGTGCAGCTCTGTGGTAGCCTTGAAAACCAACAGCATCAGAACAATGGTATCTGTGAAAACTAGCAGCTGGCAAAGACTGGAGGGGGCAGAAGAGTCTGGAGATCCCCAAAACGCCCATCCCAAAAAACTATTATTACCTTTCTAACCTATCTGGATATATGATAAATAGCTCCATTCTCAGGCTTTGTTTTTATTTGACCTGACTCAGAGCTTGCTTGTGCAAACAGCCTCATACTCATCGCATTTGTTGAAAACTACTGGTGACAACACCACAGCTGCCCGAGGCAGCTTTACCAATTGGAATTAACAAAAGCTGACCAAAAAACTTAAAAAGGAAAAACTGGGAAATGAGATATTCACAGGGGCTTTGAAAAGCTCAAACATATTTCTGGGGCTTTAGCAGGCCATGCACAGGTGCAGGGATGTGTGCATGCCAAGGAAAGACCTCAGAAGGCCCTAATCTCTCATGTCTAGCTGAATTTGAGGCAATGTGCAAGCAGGAAGTGAAGGCTAAGTCTTGTAAGCTTCATGCTTGAACATTAAAGACGTGCCCTAACACACACACCAAGCACCTCAGCAAAGGCTGGGAGACTTACTGTCAGGCATTTAAGTAAAACTGTGTCCAATCATCAGCTGACCAGTAAGCTAAGCAGAGACATTAGTGGCCACATAGACAAAGGGTACAGACTTTACAGAATTAATCCAGGAAACTCACAAAACAAATAAACAACATCAAGAATAAGCCCTAGGGATAGTGGGAATCTGATTTCCAAGAGTGCCACATGGTGTTATTTGAACAACAAAAATAATGAGGCACACAAAGAAACAGGACAGTATGGACTACACTCAGGAAATAAAGCGGTCAATAGAAACTGTCTGTGAGGAAGCTCAGAGGTTGAATTTATGAGATAAAGATTTTAAATTAGCTATTATAAATACATTCAAAGAACTGAAGGAAATATATATAAGGAATTAGAGAACCGTATACAAAGGTATGAAAATCATGTTTCACCAAAGAATATCAATAGATATGAATTATAATGAAATCCAAATAGAAATTCTATAGTTGAAAAGTACAGTAACTGGAATAAAATATGCACTGGAGGGTCTCAACAGCAGATGTGAACTAGAAAATAAATAAATGAATGTAAAGACAGATCAATAGAGATTATATAGTCTGAAAGAATAGAAAGAAAAAAGAATGAAACAAAAATGAACAGGGCCTCAAAGAGCTATAAGGTACCATCAAGCATAGTAACACATATATAATGAGAGTTCCAGAAGGAGAATAAGGGGCAAAATGAATATTTAATGAAATACAGATGGTCCCTGACTTAAAATGGTTCAATTTATGATTTTTTGCTTTATAATGGGGTTTAGTGGCATATTAAATGCATTTCTGACTTACAGTATTTTTGAACTTATGATGGGTTTAGTGGGATGTAACCTCATCATAAATCAAGAAGCTTCTGTAATGACCAAAAATTTCCTAAGTTTAATGAAAAACATTATTCTATACCTCCAAGATGCTCAATAAACTCTAAAATAAACTCAAAAATATCAACACTTAAACATATTATAGTCAAACTGGCAAAAGTGAAAGGAAAAGAGAATGTTGAAAGCAGCAAGAGAAAAGCAACTTAACATGTAACATGAATATGGGATCCTCAATAAGAGTACCTGCTGATCTCACACCAGAAACCATGGAGACATGAAGGCAGTGGGATAACATATTCAAACTGCTAAAGGAAAAGTGCTAACATAATAACAGTGCTGTAAAAGGTGCTAAAAAATTCCTGTCAAGCAAGAATTCTGTATGTAGCATAACTGTCCTTCAAAAATTAAGGAAAACTAAATTATTGCCAGGTAAACAAAAATTTGAGAATTTCTTGCTAGCAGACCTTCCCTACAAGAAATTCTAAAGGGAATCCTTTAGGCTGAAATGAAAGGACACCAGATAGTAACTTAAATACATACAATGAAATAAAGGACACCAACAAAGGTGACTATATAGGTAAATAAAAAAGACAATGTAAACATATTTCTGATTATATTTCTTTCTTCTATCTGATTTATAAGAACAATACATGTAGTAATAATTATATAATTGTGTTGATAGGCTTATAATGTATACAGATATAATTTGTAGGACTATAACTATACAGATGAGTGAGGAACCAACAAAAGTATATTGGAACAAAATTTTTGTATGCCATTAAATTTAAGGTGGTATTAATTTGAACTAGATCATTTTAAATAGTTAATTGTAATCCAACTTAGAAAATAACTAAGGAAAACATCATTCAAGAACAACAAGGGGATTACTAGAAAATATCTATGATATACTAGAAAATATTTAACAGAAAAAAAGGCAATAAAAGAACAAAAAAGTCAAGAAACACACAGAAAATTAATATAAAATGTTAGATGCAAATCCTACCTTATGAGTAATCACATTATTGTTAAATAGACTAAACAGTCTAATGGATAAAAATGGATTTAAAAAACCTCCATGATCCAACTATATGCTATCTACAATAGAAACACTTTAGATTCAAAGACACAAACAGGGTGAAAGTAAAAGGATGGACAGAGATAAATCAGGCAAAAAAAAAGAAAAACAAAAGGCGAGGGGGAGAAAAAAGACAATAGATTGAGAAAAACCATTTCTAAATACATAAAAAAAGGATTAGAATTGAAAAGATAAATATTCAAGACATGAAAATTATATATGTGTGTGAATGTGCACATATACATAATGCTTAATACTTAAGATAGGAATATGAACTTTACAGGGTATGAATTTCAAAAGTCTAGCAACATGAGAAAACAAATTCATTAGAAATGAGGTAAATGCAATTTAAAACAAGGAGCTATTACCAACAACACAATGTCAAAAATTTAAAAGTTTGATACTTTCATATTCCATTGGTATGGGGATAAAGTGGCACAACCATTTTGGAGGGCAATTTGGCAATATCCCTAAAGACATTATGACCTGAATTCCTATATTACCTTCATTTCTGTGTACAGACCTTAAAGAAACCCTTATTTTTGTACATAAGAAGACATGTACAGAGGTGTTCATTCCCTACTGAAAAATGTGGAAACAATCAAACAACCGTTAGCTAAGGAATGGCTAAAGAATATGCATAACTTCATAAAGTATAATTTAAACTATCAAAAGTAGTTTAAAATTAATTATGTTTACATGTACCTATAGGCATTTAATCTCAAAACATTACTATAAGGAGAAAAAATTCCAAATAAGAAATATGATACTATTAACATAAAGATTCATATAAAGCAATACTCCATATTTTAATACAGAAAAAAATCTATACACACATATACGGCAAAGTATGAAAAAGATCTGGAAGAATGCACTCCAAACTCCTAACACAGTATAACAGGGTAAAGGGGATTCTATCTGTAATATTCTAATTCTTTTAAAAGAATATATTATTGTATTAGTTGTATAATTTTTAAAATACTTAAAATGTACAAATTCCCTAATTGGAATATTGATATTACACTACAGCTCTCTAGACAGATTTCTGGCTATGTGTTCCAAGCTACAAACTATTGGTGTACCCTCTCACTTCCATAAAAGCAATTTGACAACCAAAAAGGTATTTTCTCTCATGTGAGGCAAACCAGAGAATAATGACATTTTTCATATGTTATATTTAGCAAAAGTATGATCAGAAAATTACGCATTTAAAATAATTCTATAGGGGTATTACTGAGGAAACGGTTTTAAGAACATTATATCTCCTTTTTCTTTATTACCATGCACTTCTAGTGAAAACAAATGATATCAAATTCAATCTAAATGAAATTATAAAGATTAATAGCTTTTGCTATGCTACTGAGAAAAACTAATATTGGAACTCTAATTTAATAAAAACATGGTATACATACTTGTGCAAATGTCAAAAGTTTGATCTTGTATCCTAATTGAAGAATAAAAAAGTTTGCCAGGATAGAAAAAACAGAAGATACATTACTATTAATGCTTGATTTTCCTTGTTTAAATTAAATGGTGTTTGAATTCTCCAGAGAATATTTAAATACTATGCTCTCATGTTGAGAAATATGAATAAGAAGAAAGGTAATAAAGAGCTGGAAATATGTGTATTCCTAAGTTTTGTATAAATAATTTTAACCTATTCCTCTATTATAAAAAATTTTTAAATGTTTTAGAATAATTTTTCTATTTTTAATATTTATAGCTATAAATCACCATTCAATAGTAGTTCTTCCAAGTTATCAGGATTTCGAGCAAGCTGCAAGATCAAAGCAGAACCCCGAACCTTGTCAGGAATGTCTTCATATAATAATTCAATGTATTCATCCATGTCATTAATATTAGCAACTTCATCAATCTGAAACAAAGGAAGAGGCAGGCAATATTCAACAATGCTCAACAGCTCCACTATCAGAGAAATGATATTTTGAGCTCAGTATACCCTTTATAACAATAGACAAATTTCTAAAGAACTCATAGTAGCCATCTTTTTCAATAGGGGAATTTTAGACCTTTTGAGTACTAGGACTCCAATACAAAACCATATAACATGGGATGTATATAAACTCTAAAATTTGTTTATCAATATAAAGTATCTTAAATGTAATACAAAGTATTCTGTATCTACTACAACAGATTAAACATATTTCAAAACACTGCAATAAGAATATTTAAAACATTTTTACCACTTATTTATCAAAATAGATTATATCTACAAAGCACAACCAATAATTTGTCTTTATCAAGTAAATACTTATTTTCTCCTTTTATCAAGTCTCTCTAAGTTCAATTACTTTTTTAAAAATTCTGTATCTGATTAATGTGGTTGTGTGCATTTTATAGTAAAAGGCAATACCTTATAATCAGTCCTCCATTACTGTGGTCCCCAACCCCTGGGCCATGGCCCAGTATGGGTTTGTGGCCTGTTAGGAACTGGGCCAGGTATCACTGGCTAAGCTCCACCTACCCTTACCCCCATTGGGGAAAAACTGTCTTCAATGGAAAGCCCTAGTGCCAAGGTTGGGGATCGCTGCTCTATCAGATCAGAATACAAACGATCTTACCTCCATTCCTTCAAAAGGAGGTGGATCTTTAGGCTTGCTTGATTTTTCTTTTTTCTCTGTAAAAAGATTTTTTTTTAATAAGAAGAATTAGCTTTTAGAGTTTCTAGATAATTTTTATTTTTAGCAGCTGAGTTTAATTCTAGCTAAACTGGGGATATTAAAACTAAATAGCTGATCAAATAATCTACCTTTTTTTCAATGTATAAAAAATGCTCATCTATAACCTATCTGTTCTAATGAGGATATCAAGCAGAGAATAAATTAATAAAATCTTTAACTAATCCTCAAGTTATAATAGGTAGCAATTTTAACTTTCTCCTCGGTTAACTTTTTGGGTATGTAAGGTATACAGCAAGACTTGCCAACAAGAAGCAAAATAGTCTATTCTAAGTATCATCTCTTTTCCTTCCTAATTCAAATTTAAAGTGGAATAGGAAAATCAATATGGCAAAGAAAAAATATGACTTGGGTAATATAAAACTAAAATGAAAATTAAAGCAAAAGGAAATACAATGAAGGTAAATGTAAAAGCTAAAATAAAGAATAGTTGTAAACTGATTCTTCTTTAACAAGTAAAATTAAGATCATAAATTAAAAGACAAATATTTTAATATTTTAATTTTAATTTGTGTTATTTTAATTTTAACTTGTATTAATTTAATTCTCATTTATTACCAAATAAAGAGGTATCCAAAGATGCTGAATACAACTTTGAGTCATTTATTATACTGAATTATCTGATTAATGGCATAATTTCATTTTTTAACAAAAAAACTTATCAAAAATACTTTAGTGATATGGCTCAAAAACTTAAGCAATACAAGTGAATTAAAGTAAGTTAAAATAGTATCAAAATTTTAATTCTATAATTAGCAAATAAATATATATAATAGAATTAGTTCTTATTATTTTCAGAGGACAGTAGACATTCTGGATAAAGTCATGTATTCTCAACAGCTAAATTTTGCCTCAAACAGATAATTTATTTTGACAATTGTTTTAATTAAGCAAAGGAAAAAAATCATTTAAGGTAATGAATCACATAATCACTGTTTTGTTTTAATTACTTTTAGGGCAAGGTTTCTGCCTTTGAAATATTGAAAACCAAGTAAAAGAGTTAAGAAAGAAAAATTGAATAGTTTTTAAAAATAAATGTATATTTAACATAGTAAAGTATGTCATACGTTTTCAACTACTCTTTTCTAGATAGAGAAAAATATTGATTTTAACTATTTTATACATGTATGATGACATGGAAATTTTTTCATATTCCTTTAATTTCCAGGATGGAGGTAAAAACACCAATTTGTCCTGAAAACTCAGTGAAAGAGTTTTTACTAATTTAAGAATATTTTATTATAAATGCCTTTAGAATTACATTAAATTGGCACTGGGAAAGGTCAATTTTAACTATATGGAACAACCCACAATGAGTACAGACAAATTTATTTTGCCCATTTTGAATTTATTTGAAGATGCTCTCTCTCATCATTTATAGACATCTTAACAAGAATAAAAATATTTGTTCAATAAAAATTTTTCTTGACATTTTCCTTATCTACATTAGCTAGCACTTATTCATAATTAGAAAGAATAGTATACACTGAGTTCCAGCCAGGTGATTAGAAGCAATCAAGTTCAAAATGCCTATTTTTGACTTATAGTCATTCAATTCATCCAACAAATATACAATGATCATATAATTTGTGTTATATATTGTATTCATAACCAACTAGTAAAAGTACATATTAGGCATAGGGCATTTGCTGTGGATAGAGAATGATTAATTTGAAAAAAGTCCAAAGAAAATTTTGTTTTATATTTCTCTACTTAGTCCAATCAAAATTTGAGAATTGATATATTAAGAGTACAATATTTTAGAATTCATCAATGTTGAAAGATATGTAAACTTACTAATACTATAAAATAGAAAAACTAAGAATTCAATAATTAGAGATGACTTTCCATTTAAATATCTTTTTGTTTTGATTTCTGGTTTAGATTATTTGAAAATATCTTTTATAAGTAATCATTTTCTTAGCTCTAATACCTCAGTGGCTTGGTTCTTTTATAAGGGAATCAGGATAGGAGAATAGCAACAATAGAGACATTGAGAAATGAAAAAGTAATATTTTCCTAAGAAAGATTCATAAGTTATATTTTTAGAATAGTTTAAAGCATATTATATTTTTAACACTTAAGTAATCCATTCAAATTATAAATTAAATACAAATAAGGAGTTTAGAAAATATGAGTATAGCTGAAGCAAAGAAAACAGTTTTCTGCCCCAAATTCTCTCTTTATTATTCTATAATCATTATGATAGGCATTTTCCTTTTTTATTCCTTATTTCAGAAAATATGTACACACACACACACACACAAAAAGAATCAGACTATTTTATGTAAAAGCTTCTAATATAAAGTGTAGTATGAAGGACACTGACATGTTTATTCTTTCATTTGCTTATTCATTCACAAAACTGGTAAAAAAACAAACAAAAAAAATCCATCCAACACTCAAATAACAAAAGTATGAACTATCAAACTCTGATTTTGCATTAACAAGTCAGGTATTCTTCTACTTACCTTTTCCTGACAATGAATCACGGCGGTTCTGTAGATAGTACAATAGTTGTTCTACCTCATTTAGCTTTGAAGGATGAATGAGTTTACATTCTTCAACCACCTTTCTTGCCAGGGAAGTTATATCTGTGTTGGCATTGAGACTCTTAAGTCGAATGCTGCAAGTATATCAGAATTTTACAACTCAGATAATCTGAGTGATAGGTACAATACTACTACTTTAAAATAATTTATATAATGTTATAAATTATTATAGAGTATATATGTATCTGACCATAGATTCTTTTTAAAATAAAGTATTAAATATTTAATATAATTATTTAATAATTAGGCTTAGAAAAATACAAGGCATTGATTTTCTTGCCTTGTATTTCATACTACTTCCTGCAATTTCCAAGGAAGAAAGAACACAGGACCCCCTAAAATATAAATTTTCTAAATTAAGCTAAAAAAACCCACATAAACATATCTCTTATGATTGATTTAACAAATTAGTAGTTTATATTTTATTATTGCATTTACTAAATGGGATAAATTATAATACAGTACATATGTTTCAACTGGTTACTGTTAAGCTTACAAAGATCTTATTTTCTGTAGAATATACTCCATATTCATAGTTTAATATAATCTCTCCTTCATTAACATGAAGTATGCCCGGAAGAATGCCATAATCACTTATCATCTATGCTGACTAAAATAACAACAGATTTGTATAAAGTTTGTATAAGAGTCACTACTTTCAAAATGAGTACAGATAAAGAAAACTTACATTTTTTGGCATTCCTTCCGTTCTCCCAACATGGGATCTCCCATTTCTCCAAGAATGGTAGCTTCCACCTCATATTGAACAATGAGTGCTTTTTCTGATGGATGTACATCAATATTCCCTCCTTTAACTTTCCTGTAATTCAAAATAAAAAAGGCATAATCTGATTAAAAACTCTCAAAAGTCCACGGTTCTTATCTAGTTTCTAGGAAATGGCCCTTTTTCTCTTACTCCGTACTACACATAAAATTCTTGGTCCTGCATAAGCTGAATAGCTCTACCTGGGGAAAAATATATTTACCCAAAGAATCATGCATAAAAGCAACTAAATGAAATAAACAATTAAGATGATTTTGGAGAGAATGACCTGAACTAGAAGACACCTCTTCAAAACCAAGGACAGCTGCCTCAAAATTTACATTAGAAAAAAAATCAATCTGCCCATTATTCACTCCATTAACTGAATCACAGAAGTTTTATAAATTACAATACGATATGTATATCATCTAATATAATACTGTAAGTTATAGCATTAGTACCTAAATAAATTCACTCCTCAATCACACCCAAATTACATAACACAAAAGCATTTACAGGTTATGTATGCTCTATAGTCACATATCTCAAATTATAGTATCAATAGTAGTTTCTACACAAAGGTTATATATATTCTTTCCTCAAGCCCATGAAGTTACATAATGAATTCTTAATTGCTGTAAACCAATGACAAATCAATCACTATATCAACATGGGGGCTGATAGAAACTCCTCCTCCTCTGATCCCCTTGGCATTGCCACTGCATATATAAAACATATATATTACAAACTAAGTTCATATTATACATGCCATTTAGCAATATACTTTAATTTTAAAACTTTACTTTTACTGTACTTTACTTTTAAAACTTACTGTACATATTGACTTTATCTAAGGAAATATTTTGCTTTTAGTACTTCATACACTCACATTCCAGGTATTCCATTTGTTGAACATGTTGATTCTTTATTTCTGATTTTGAACAAAATTTATAGGATCCATGTATAAAACATTTAAAACTATTATAGAACACTTGGTTGATTTACAAAGTAGTTCTTTAAAGACTCAAAACATTTTGTAATTCAGTTACTCTATATTCATATATCATATGAATACTTTTAAATTGACAACTATGGTTTCAAATTCTATTTCAATTGGTAAAATAGCCTAGCTTGTTTGGATATAGTATGAATTATATCTGCACATAACCTATGAAAAGTACATTTCTGGTTTGGTTGTTAATTTAGTAAGAAAATTCCTTCCATAATACCAATATTCCTCACCTAAATTTGTGTTTGTATTATCACCACAAAATAATTTTATTTTAAATGCTGAACATTCAAACTGAATTTGAGGCTGGGCGCGGTGGCTCATGCCTATAATCCTAGCACTCTGGGAGGCCGAGGCAGGCGGATCGCTCGAGGTCAGGAGTTCGAAACCAGCCTGAGCAAGAGTGAGACCCTGTCTCTACTATAAATAGAAAGAAAGAAATTAATTGGCCAACTAAAGATATATATAGAAAAAATGAGCTGGGCATGGTGGCACATGCCTGTAGTCCCAGCTACTCAGGAGGCTGAGGCAGAAGGATTGCTTGAGCCCAGGAGTTTGAGGTTGCTGTGAGCTAAGCTGACGCCACGGCACTCACTCTAGCCTGGGCAACAGAGTGAGACTCTGTCTCAAAAAAAAAAAAAACCTGAATTTGACCTAACAATCACAATGATGTCTGATGTTTAACTACTGAGAGAATTAATTTCCAAATGCTTTACCTGGATTCTACTAATTAGATGAAAAAATTTAAACTATTAATAGTATTGAAATTAAATGATTTTCTATTTGAAGCAGTAATATTAAATTGCTATCTTTTAAATGGTTGCGATTTTCTTCTACTAATGGAGCCTTCTGAACAACATCTCTGCTTCACTTTGCTTTTACACATGCACAAGAAAACTAGAACCAAAAATGCGCTAAATTGATTTAGAAAAATTTTTTATCTCAATGAGAAGTTATGCTTTACAGAGTAATACATATATAAAATACACCTTCTATAACTGCATGTGATAAATTGCCACCTTTGGGGACAGTGTTCTTAATTAATAACTTCTGAAGTACATCCTAGTGTTTCTAGACTTCATGTGGTTAGTGATATCATTATGCCCCCTGAGGTAGGTAATAAATGCTGATGAGCACTGTGTTATCACCCATTCATAATCAATTTTCTTGAGAAACAAAAATGTAGTTCTTAACTTTTTATTAAACAGGTACTTTGGAAAAATTATTGCTATCAAAACAATTTACTGCAAAATAAAGTATCAAATAATAAATAGTTGTATATTTATACCATGCAACAAATAACAAAGCCATCGTAGGAAGTATTCACTCTCTTACACGCTCTCTGGTAGGATTGCTCAGTATCTATCTCCTGCATATATTTCACTAATCCTCAACATATAACTGTCCACAATCCAATTAACCCTACCGTCTGGCAGACATCAGTTTGTAGCATGGGTATGGCACAATAGGCTGCTTGTAGAGGAACTCAATTCATTGCTGCTATGTCTCATATACTACTAGATAAGACCATGGAAGAAACCTGAAGTGCAAACTGGAAATCTACCAAATCCATCTCAGTTTATTAATATTTTTGTGCAATTACTAATGATATGCTATTAAAAAAATTTTTAAATTGTGTCAAATGCTAAAATCAGATGAGACAGAGGCAACAGCTGAAAAACAGGCCTGTCTAGGCCAAAGCAGCAAAAAATGATGACCCTAACCAAATCCAATCCTTTCTTGCCTACTCAAAAATGCTCTCTAGTAATTATTTACTCATCCATTCCCATCTACATAAACATTCAAAAATGTCTCAAGTTAAAAATCACAAGAAATAAAGAAAACCCTACTCTGATCCCACAAAATCTTCCCATTAAGACTACTTTCCACTATTGCAAAACTTCGTTTTTGATAGTTGCTTTAATTAGTCTATTCACATGTAAAGCAATTCCAATTAGACTTTGGCTCCCACACAACCCCTACTCTACTCTACCAAAAGAGCTCTGGTCTATCAACTTCTTCCATGTTGCTAAATGTTTTGATCTTCACATTTTGGTCTTCAGTTTACCTGTAAATTATTTTTTGTGTTTTGTCGGAGGTAGGAACACAATTTAAAATTTTTTTCCATAGAAATAACCGACTGTATTAATATTAGCACCTTTTGGGGTATCTTTTAAACTTTTTTGGTTTTTGTATTTTTGGCACAAGTCATAGTAAGCACATTTTGCATCGGGAACCAGCATACACCCATACACATAAATTGAAACAAAAAAAATGTCATTAATACCTCTTCTTATCAGGTAAAATGCATTCTAGTCTATTCACAACCCACTGATACACTGTAACCTACAGCATGCAGACAAAACCTCATTTATTGACAGTCTTTTTTTATCAGTGCTTTACAATGCTACCTCTTTCATATATTAAGTATGCATCTAAATATGTGCTATTTCTAGGCTTTTTATATTCAGTTAGTCTATAGATCTAGTCTTAACATTAATATTTAAGGGAAGTGTCCTCAATTTGGCTCTTCAATTTTTTCTCAGCATTGTAGGACTTTTGTCTTTCCATTTAAAATTTTAGAATTGTGTCTGAAATTCAGTATTAATAAAATCCTTTATGAGATACGATTGGGATCATCAAGAATTTGTAGATTAACTAAAGCATCTATTAAAATGGCAAATCTATTTAAATTTTAATTTTCTTTTGAGAAATTATATTAATACAAATTTCTCTAGAAAGGTCCTACCTATCATTTGTTAGATTTATTCCCAGGTACCTTATAAAAGTTAGTTGCTTTAGTAAAAAAAACTTTTTTTCTAACTTAATTTTTAAACCACTATATCAAAATTCAAATTTTGGGGTAGGAGGTATACAGATGTTATATCCAGCCACTGTTACTTAATACCTTGATATTAATGCCAATAGTCTGAACATTATTTTAGGTTTTCTATATAGACAGTGATATCATTGTGAATAACGTCAGTTTCATTTTTTCTCTATGTTTATACCTCTTCTTTTGCTCATATTACTATCTATTTAGGACACCTGGTGAACTGATGAGGTGGTTATAAAAGCATCCTTGGCTCAGTCTTAATGTTAAGAAAAATGCTTCTAAAGTGTCCTCATTAAATACATTTATATCATAATTCCCTTTTATTTCTAGTTTGAGTTTTTTCCTTAAATCATGGATGTCAACAAATGTTTTTCTGCATCTACTGGATGATCATGTGTTCTTTAATCCATTAATGTAATAAATAAAACTTATTAAATAAATTAAAACATACACATATTCTTAGGATAAACACAACTTGATGATGCTGTATCTTAATATATTCTTGGATTAAATTTGCATTCTTCCTCATCAGTGATACCAGCCTGCAATTTTCCTTTCTAAGAATGTCTTCTTTTCTGATTTTCAGATGAAAATTATTCTAAAATCTTAAGATGAATTAATTGGGGCTTACTTTGTAGATTTCATGGAAGAGTTGTATAAAATGGAAATCATCTGTTTACTGAAAGTTTAATTATAATTTGGCTTTAAAACTGTCTGGGTGTAACAGATTTTACCAGTATGAAATACTTCTTTGTATTTTTGACAGTATACCTTTTCGTAAATTCTATCTAATCTGCTATTAATATAGTCACTCCAGCCTTTGTATATTTACTGTTTAATTTCATCCACTTACTATTGACTTATCTGTGTCTACATTTAAAAGTGTGTTCTTGGGTTATGACATATAGTTGGGTCTTGCTTTTCTTTTTTCTTTTTTCTAGTAATCCCTGCCTTTTAATTGGAACATTAAGACCTATGCTGTCCAATACAATCATCACTAGCCATATGGGTCTACTTAAAGTTAAAATTAAATATATTATATTTTTTAACATGATTAAAAATGTAATTCCTTAGCTTCACTAGCCATATTTAAAGTGTTCTTTGGCCATACAGCTAGTGGCTATGTATGGGATGATGCAAACATAAGACATTTCCATTGTGAAGAAAGTTGTATTGGAGAGCACTGCTTTAAACCATTTAATGTAACTATTGACATGGATGGAGTCAGGTCTACCATTTCATTTTTTATTTTCTGTTTGGCACCTGTGTGTTTTATTTTTCTGCTAGTCTTTTGAATTTTTTTAAATTCTATTTTGTCTACTAGATGGTTTAGTTATACATTTTTAAACTGTTTTTAGTGGTTGCTTTAGGGAAAACAGTGCTTTAGTTAACCTTTTTCCACAAGATACTTAAGAGTTAATATTGTACTATATCACAAAATTTTAGGTCCACTGCCCACCCCCCCATCCTTTATGTTATAGTTGTCATATGCATTACATCTACAAACCTTATAAGCCCACATAAAAATTTTAAAATTTTTTCTTTAAAGCCAAATGTATTTTTTAAAAATTAAGAGGGAAAAATAATCGTTTATATTTACCTAAATATTTACAATTCCCCATGCTTTTCATATGGATAACACTAAAATAAGTCTGCATTTCTATTACTAAAATAAACCTTGGTAATGGAGTATTAGAGGATTAGGTAATTCAAACCAATGCTCCTTCTACGAAAATCTAAAAAGCTAGGGTCAAAAACATGTATGTATTTATCTGTTTGAAGGTAGAGGAGAACTAATAAGGCAGAAAAAATTAGTGTTGAAATCCAGAAGAAAAAGAAAACGAAGAGAGGTAAGTCTTGAAGTAAGGCTGCTTTTCTCCAAAGGTGTTTGCAAATTAAAAGAGATGGAGACATATGGCTAGGGACACAAAAATTAGAGTTCAGGTACAAAACAGCAGTGACCCTGGTAAAACTTCAAGCTTTGAGTTGGAAACAGGAGGACCACATCCTAGGAATAATTGTGAAACAGATGTAGACTGGTCCCCAACAAGACTAAAAAGCCCATGTTAATATATCTGAATTCCTAAAAACTAATTAAGGTGATCCTGGATTTTCAGTTTTGCTTACTTTCACAAACAAAAAATAGTCCCCTCCGAATAAAGAGAATGTCATCATAGGCCTCAAATGATTACTTACACACTTATATTCCTATATATTATATTAAAAAATAAGTCATTATGTTAAATATTAGATAATTTTCAAAATTAGATCTTGTATTTTTAAAATTTTTAGAGCTAAAAATATAACCCAAATTAAGAAACCAATGAATGAATAGAATAACAGATTAAATAAAGCTAAGGAGAGACTTTATGACATAAAAAACAAACCAGAAGAAAGCACTCAGAATAAACAATAGAGACAAAAAGATATAAAATAGAAAAGAGAGTATAATTCAGGAATGCACACTGTGTAGGTTAATATATGTAACTGAATCCCAAAAAGAGAGGTGAGAGAGAATGCGGATAGAAGCAATATAAAAGATAATGGCTAAGTGACACTAATGAAAATAGCAGAGTAGGAATTTCTAGAGGCCGGCACACTCCCCAGAAACAATGAAAAACGACAAAAACTGTCACAATCCTCCTTATTGGAGCTCTGGAAGATCGTCAAAAGTTTACAGCAACCAAGTAAATGTTTAGTCACAAGAAAGGCTACAGAAACAGGGAAGGAGTTTACTATGATGTTTTAACTTACCCTAGACACTACCTTACTCTCCAGCACAGTGGCAGTCTTAAAGATGGCAGCCAATGTTGCCACTGTAAGCACTTGGTTCTAGAGGGAGTCAAGTGGACCTTGCTCCCAAGGAATTATTTTGAACTTGACTGGGGTTTTCCTTGGGGTAAGCTGGGTCTTCCCTTTGCTTTGCCTAACTTGAAACTCTATCAGGACAATGCAGCTATGTGGTCACTGAAATCAGCAAAAGCCAAACACACAAGGTGCCACTCCCTGGGGCAAACAATAATTGTTGAGTCAAACAAAAGACATGCTGAAAGTCTGAGAGGAAAATCCAGGAAATTAGACTTTTGGGGGGAACGAAGGCTTTGAAAAGCTGTTGAATCTAAAGAGGAATCTAGAAAGCCTTGAGCATGCATATGCTCATGCATCAGCAGGGCAGGACATATGCTCAGAAGAAAACCTGAAAAGACTGTAAGTTTTTACCCCTGGCTGATCCTTAAGCAGGAAGTGAAGGCTAAGAGAGAGCTGTAAATTGCCTGGCTAAGTGTTGAAGGAGTGCCCAAATAAAGAGCCAACCCTGCAAAGATCTGAAGAATATGATTTTTCTTTTACAGACAAAATATCCAATTTCAAAAAAAATTATGAAACATGAAGAAATAAGAAACTATGGACCGCTCATGGAAAAAATACTTAACAGAAACTGTTCATGGTGCAGAACAAACACTGGACTTATTAGACAAAGACTTTAAATCAAATGTCTTAAATATGCTCAAAGAGCTAAAGGAGACTAGGCCAAAGAAAGGAAACCAGAAAAACAACATCTCAAAAATAAATAATATAAAAAAATTATAGTAAGTTTTCAATACTAGAGTTAAAAGATATAATAAGAGGAATAAAAAAATCACTACAGGGGTTCAACAGCAGATTTGAACAGGCAAAGGAAGGAATCAGCAAACTTGAGGATTGGTCAAATGAAATTGTCCAGTCTGAGGAGGCAAAGAAAGACAATAGAATAAAGAAAAACAAACAGAGCCTCAGAGACTTATGGAACACCATCAAATATAGCAACATATGCACAATGAGGGTAGGAAAGGAGAATGAGAAAGGGGCAGAGAGAATACCAGAAAAAATAGACAAAAACTCCCCCAAATTTGATAAAATATATATTTACACATCCAAGAAGCTCAATGAACTCAAAGTAAGACAAACTCAAAGTAAGAGAAACTCAAAAAGATCCATAAGACATATAATAATCAAAATGTTAAGAAGGAACAAAGATAAAGAAACAAAGATAAAGAAAGAATCTTGAAAGCAGCAAGAGAGAATTTACTCGTCACATACAAGGGTATTTAATAAAATTAATATTAATAGCTGTTTTCCTGGTAAAAACCATAGAAACCAGAAAAGAAAAAACTATCAACCAAGAATTTGTATCCAGAAAAACTATGCTTAAGAATGAAGGAGAAATTAACACATTCCAAGATAAACAAGAGCTGAAGGAGTTCATTAGTAGTAAATCTGCCCTATAAGAAATGCTAAAGGCAGTTCTTCAGCCTGAAATGAATGACACTAGAAAGTAAATTGAAGCCAAATGAAAAAATAAAGAACACTGGTAAAAATAACTACACAGGTAAATATAAGTGTTGGTATCATTGTATTTTGGGTTTGTAACTCTTCTTTTTTTCCTGTAGGATCTAAAAAACATATTATAAAATAATAATTATAAATTTGCCCTGATGGGTACACAGTGTCAAAATATTTGATCTATGACAATATCATACAAAGACAGAGGGATAGAGATGTGTAGGAGCATAGTTTTTGCATACTATTGAAGGTAAATTGGTATTAATTCAAACAAGGTTGTTACGAGCTTTAGATCTTATTTGTAATCCCCAAGAAAATTATTTATAAATATACAGAAATGAAAATGAGAAGAGAATCAAAACAGTATCAATAAAAATCAATCAAACACCAAAGATAGTAATAGAGAAACTTAGGAACAAAAAAGACATACAGAAAGCAAATAGGAAAATGGCAGACATAAGTTCTTACTTTTCAGTACTTATTTTAAATGTAAATGAGTTAAACTCTTCAATCGAAAGGCAGTGACTATCAGAATAGATAATTAAGAGATGGGGATATGTGTACTATATCAATTAGATTAGCTCTTGTATTATTAAATAATAATATTTAATAATAGAGGATAGAGAAATGATTCTTCATCTGTTCACGGGAATAAAATATTTTCAATGTATGCAAATGTTTATATGTACAGATGAATTATTTTATTTGATAAAATAGACAAATATTTTTCAGTGAATTAAAAAAACTGGAGTAAAATAAAACATACCACATTAAAAAAAAAGAGAGAGAGAAGATCCATATACATGCTGTCTATAGGAGACTCACGTTAGATCCCAAAGCATGAACATATATTGAAAGTAAAATGACGGAAAAATATACATCATGCAAGCAACACACAAAAGAAAGATGGATTTGCTACACAAATATCAGACAAAACAGACTAAGTCAAAAATTGTTATAAGAGATAAAAAAGGGTACTACATATTGATAAAAGGGTCAACCCATCTAGAAGATATAGATGGATTATACAATTAAAAACATACATACCTAATAACAGAGCCCCAAAATGGATGAAGCAAAAAGGGACAGAATTGAAAGAAAAAAATAAACTGTCTACAATAATAGTTGGAGACTTCAATATTGTACTTTGAATAATGGATAGAACTTCATAGAACATCAATAAAAGAATAGGAGATTTGAACATTATAAGCCAATTAAACTTAAGAGACATATGAAGAAATTCTACCCATCAACAGAATATACATTGTTTTTCAAGTGCACATGAAAATTCTCCAGGATAGACCTTACAAACAGAAGAAGTCACAAATTTAAAGACTAAAATTATACAGAGTATCTTCTCTGACTACAAAGGAATGAAACCAGAAATCAGTATCAGTAGGAAAATTGAAAAATTCACTGATGTGGAAAGTAAACAATCCATATCTAAACTAGTGAGTCAAAAGAGAAATCACAAGAATAATTAGAAAATACTTTTGAGATGAATGAAAATAAAAATATATTGAAACTTACGGGGTACTACAAAAGCAGAACTCCAAGGAAAATTTATAGCTGCAAATACTTACATTAAAAAAAAATAAAGAAAGATTTGAGAGGTCATCATGTCAACTGAAATAAGCCAGGTACAGAAAGACAAATATTGCATGTTCTCACTCACATGTGGGAGCTAAAATAGTTGATCTCTCCAGGCACAGTGGCTCACACCTGTAATCCTAGCACTTTGGGAGGCCAAAGCAGGAGAACTGGTTGGGGCCAGGAGTTCAAGACCAGACTGGACAAGAGCAAGAAGCCATCTCTACAAAAAATTGAAAAATCGGCTGGGCATGGTGACGTGTGCCTACAGTCTCAGCTACCTGAGGCTGAGACAAGAGGATCACTTAAGCTACCTGAGGCTGAGACAAGAGGATCACTACCTGATCACTACTGATCACTACAGTCTCAGCTACCTGAGGCTGAGACAAGAGGATCACTTAAGCCCAGGAGTTTGAAGTTGTAGTAAGCTGAAAAGAGGATCACTTAAGCCCAGGAGTTTGAAGTTGCAGTAAGTTGAAAGCCCAGGAGACAGAAAAAAAAAAAAAGTTGATCTCATGGAAACAGAGAGTAGAATGATGACTATCAGAGGCTGGGAAGGGTGGGGACAGTGAAGAGGTTGGTTAATGAGTACAAACAAAGAATTAGAAGGAATAAGTACTAGTGCTCAAGAGTACAGTATAGTGACTACAGTTAACAATAATTGCATATTTCAACACAGCTAGATTTGAAATGTTCCAACACAAAGAAATGATAAATTTTTGAGGTTTTGCATATCTTAAATATGCCAATTTGATCATTACACATGTATGCATAATGAAAATATTTATGTACCCCATATTTATGTACAGCTATTATGCACTGATAAAAATAAATCAATAAATAAATAAAATGGAAAAAACAGAAAGATCTTGAATCAGTAACCTAATTTTACACTTTAAGCAACTAGGAAAAAAAGACCAAACTAAACCTTGAGCTAACAGAAGGAAAAACAGAGAGCAGAGATAAAAGAAATAAAGACTAGAGAAAATGAAATCAAAAGTTGGTTCTTTGAAAAGATCAAAACACTTTTTTGGCAAACTTTTAGTTAGACTAAAAAAAAAAAAAGAGAAGACTCAAATTACTAGAATCAGAAGTGAAAGTAGGACCTTACTATTGACCTTATAAAGATAAAAAAGATTACAAGAGAATAACATGAACAATTATACATGGATAAATTGCATAACCTATATGAAATGGAATAACTCCCAGCAACACACAAACTACCAACACTGACTCAAAAGAAAAAAAATAGAAAACATGAATAGAATTAAAAGAGACTAAATCAGTAATCAAAAACCTCCAAACAAAAAAAAGTCCATGGCTTCACTGTAAGTTTTACCAAGTAGTCAAAGATGAAATAACACCAATCCTTCTCAAACTGCTTCAAAAAATAGATGAGGGAATACTTCCTAATTCATTCCATAAGGCCACTATTCCCGATACCAAAGCAAAACAAAGATATTACAAAAAAGACTATGAAACAATACCCTTTATGAATACAGACACAAAAATCCTCAAAATACTAGCAAACAGAGTCCAGGAGCATATTATTAATAAAAGGAATACACATCATGGCCAAGTGGGTTTTATCCCAGGAATGCAAGGAATGTTCAACATATCAATGTAATACCACATTAACAGAGTGAACAAAAAAGTAAACAATTATCTCAATGCAGAAAAAGCATCTGACAAAACCCAATAATCTTTCATGATTAAAAAAAAAAAAAACACTTAAAAATTAGGAATAGAAGAAAACGTCCTCAACATGATAAAGGTCATATATGAAAAAGTCGGCAGCTAATATCCTGCTTAACAGTGAAAAAATGAAAACTTTCTCCCTAAGGTCAGGAACAAGACAAGGACGTCTGTCAGCTTTCACCACTTCTATTCAACATAGTACTGAAAATTCTAGCCAGAACAATGAGGCATGGGGGAAAAAAGGTTGTCCACATTAAAAAGGAAGAAGTAAAATTATCTCTATCTGAAGATGACATTATCTTATATGTAGAAGATTCCAGAAATAGTACCAAAAAAACCTGTTAGAGCTAATAAACAAATTTAGCAAAGTTGCAGAAGATCAGCATACAAAAAATCAATTGTTTTCCTATATGCTAACAATGAAAAACCCAAAAAGGCAATTAAAAAAATTTTTATAATGCCATCAAAAAGAATAAAATACTTAGGAATAAATTTAGCTAAGGAGGCACAACAATTATAAACTGAAAACAACAAAACATTGCTGAAAGAACTTAATAAGAACTAAATAAATGCAAAGGTTTCCCATGTTCATAGACTGGATGACTTAATATTGTTAAGATGGCAGTATTTCCCAAAGTGATCTACAGATTCAGTAAAATCCTTATCAAAGTCCCAATAGCTTTTTTTTCCAGAAATGAAAAAGCTGACCCTAAAATTCATATAGAAACAAAAGAAATTCTAAACTATCTTAAAAAGAACAAAGTTGGAAGACTCACACTTCCTGATTTCAAAAAACACTACAAAGATACAGTAATCAAAATAGTGAGGTACTATCACAAGGATAGACATATAGATCAATGAAATAGAATTGAGAGTCTAGGAATAAACCTCTATATCTATGATCAATTAATTTTTAACAAGGATGTCCAAACCATTCATGGAGGAAAAGAGCAATCTCTTTAAAAAATAGTGCCAGGAAAACTGGATATCCATATGTAAAAGAATGAAGTTGGACCCTTACGACACACCATATACAAGAATTAACTCAAGAAGGATCAAAGACATACATTTAATAACTAAAACTACAAAATGTTTAGAAGAAAACAGAAGGGCAAATCTTTTAAGACCTTAGAATTGGCAATGGTTTCTTAAATAATGATGCCCAAAGCAAGGGCAACAAAGAATAAATAAATTGGACTTCACCAAAATTGAAACCTTTTACATTCAAAAGTTTTGCATTTCACAAAAGTGAAAAGCCAACTCACAGAATGGGACAAAGTACCTGCAAGTCATGTATCTGACAAGGGCCTGGTATCCAGAATATATAAAGAACTCTTTTCCCCAAAGAAGACAGACAAATGGCCAAGCAGCATATGAAAAGAAGCTCAATGTCTCTAGTAACTGGGGAAATGCAAATCAAAACCAAAATAAGATACCACTTTATATCCAATAGGACGGCCATAATAAGAAAGAGAGAGAAAGAGAGAGAGAGAGAGAAAGAAAGAGAAAAGAAAAGGAAAGGAAAAGAAAAGAAAGAAAGAAAGAAAAAAAGAAAGAAAGAGAGGGAAAGAGAGAAGGAAGAAAGAGAGGGAAAGATAGAAGGAAGGAAGGAAGAAAGGAAATAACAGGTATTGTTGAGAATACAGAAAAATTAGAATTCTCATATATTGCCGGTGGGAATGTAAAATGATGCAGTCACCGTGGAAAACACTTTAGTGGTTCCTCAATGAGTTAAACATACAATTATCATACGACCTGGCAATTCCACACCTAGGTATATACCAAAAGATTGAAAACAAGTGTTTAAACAAAAACTTGTAATGTTCACAGCAGCTTTATTCTCAAAAGTCAAGAGGTGGAAACAACCCAAATGTTCATCAACAGATGAGTTATGGATAAACAAAAGGTGGCATATCCATATCATGGAATATTGTCTTAGTCCATTTTGTGTGGCTATAACAGAATACCTGAGACTGGGTGACTTACAAAGAAAAGAGGTTTATTTCGTTCACAGTTCTGCAGATTAGAAGTTCAAGGACATGGCCCTGGTTTCTGCTGAGGGCTTTTGTGCTGTGTCATAACACAGCAGAGAAGGTCAAAGGAGAAGCGCAAAGACAGAGAACCCAAGGGGCTTCCTGGATTTCTAACAATGAACTCACGAGGAAAATAATCTATTTCTGAGAGAACTAATCCAGTCTTGCCAGAGTAAGAACTCACTACCACAAGAATAGCACCAAGCCATTAATGAGGGATCCACCCCCATGATTCTAACACCTTTCAGGCTCCATCTCCCAACACCGCCACAATGGAGACCAAATTTCATTCAACATGAGCTTTGGTGGGAACAAACAAACCATACCCAAACCATTACAAATATTATTCAGCTATAAGAAAGAATTAGGTACTAGTAACATGCTACAACACAGATGGACCTTGATTATACTATGTGAAAAAAGCTTGACACAAAAGCCACATACTTATTTCATATAGCACTTATAAGTACAATAAATATCAGTATAGTACTTCTGATAATATACATTTAAAGTCCGTATAAATGCCAGAAGGCATTATACACATTTATGTCTCATTCACCAAATATGTTTTATCACTTGGCTGAATGACTGATACATGGAAAAATCTCAAATAATGAATTAAAGAAGGAAGAAATGCCACTGGCTCTTAAAATCCTTCAGCGATTCCCCAACACATTTGTAATAAAGTCTTAACTTTTTACCACAGCTCATAAGTCCCATATTTGGGATTTGGCCCATATGATTTGGCCCATGTCTCTTTTTTTACTTTATTGAATAAAGTAAAAATATGAACAAAGTAAAATATGTTCCAGGCATTGTGCAAAGTTCTGGGTATACAATGGGAAGTAAGAGACATAGTACCTTACCCTTATGAAGTTTATAAACCAGAAGGAAATACAAACCATAAAGTAGTAAGATTGAGGGAAAACAAGGTATTAGGTATCATGAGAACCTAATAGGTATATCTGATCTGGGTTGAGAGGTGGGAAAGGGAGGATCAGGAAACCTTTCCGGAAAAAGTGACATTTAAGCTTAAACAGGAAAGATGAAGAGTTAGCTGGGTAAAGCACAGGCCAAGTTCCAGACAAAGGGAAGGGCATATAGGAACCAAATACTGAGACATACAGAGATCCAAAAGAAGTTATTTCTGTAAGACTGAACTATGGAATTACTGGGGTGGAATTACTGGAGCAGAACAAGATGAAGTTGAGAAGGCAGGTGCTTTTCCTCTAACAGCAATGGAAAGCCCCTGGAGAGTTTTAAGAGGAGAAAAAAAGGAAAAAAATCACTCTAACTATCTACTTACTTGTTTGTTTATCTTATTGAAGATATGAACCATGTTTATTTAGTCACAACAACAATGCTAAGCACACACTAGGTATTTGGTAAGTATTTAGTCAATGCTATTGAAGCAAAACACAAACTGGCACAGGAACAAAAAATGATATCTAAGATTTCTGATTCTATAAGCTATTACATACATAAACATATGCAAATATTACATATGCATACACAGAGATTAGAGATTCCTCAGTGATAATAGCTATAATGAAACCACTGAAATTAACTAATTAGAGTGGATCAATTAGATTGAAAATATACTGCTGTCTTGTTAAAAATAAAAGTAAAAATATTGCTAAAGAAATACATGTAATTAATCATTATCAAAAACCAGTAATTAAAATGGAAGGTTCTATCAGACATCATAAACCTTTTCCATCAGGCCTGTATAAATACATGTAAGCTGTACATTACTAATCTGACAGCAGACAATGCAAACTTACTATTTATACCATCAGAATCAGACAAAATTGAGAAATGTATTTTTTCAACCTTTCCAAATTCCAATCGTATTATCTTATTTTATTCCAAACATTACAGTGACTGGTTGAGTTTTATTTTTTTGAATTCTAGATAATATGGCCTTAAAAGAAAGCAATAGGTTGAGAATTACAAGTTGCAGTATGCCTAAGGGTCCATAATGATACAATAATATTAAGAAAAACTACCTCTGACACAAATGCATTACATAAAAACCAGTTAATAGTATAATAGTGGCTCTTTTTTAACAATTTTGAATTTAAAATTTATTCTCTTCTGTCACAAAGTTTTTATCCAAGGTATTTTAAAGATCAATGTAAGCAAAAATCAGTGAGGAAATAAATACCAATTATGTATTTGTAAGGCTTATATATTCATTTAAACAATTTTTACTGATAAAGCTTGGATATTTGCCAACTTCAAATGCATTTATATAAAATGAAAAAGACTGGCAATGTATGCCTTAGTTTTGCAAAGACTATACAGTTGATTTTATTTTACAATTGTCTGAATTCTGTTTAAGAGCCTATTAATGCTTGAAAGATATTTCTGTGATGATTGGAGCCCTGCCAAGCCAGTATATATTAAATAAAAGTATATTGTAACTTGAAATAATACCACCTTACATGCATATTTTATTTTTTAAAAGTATTTTTCATATTTCATCCTCATATCTCTCAGAAGGCATATGTGTCCCATTTTCAGATGAGGAAACTGTGTACAAAACAATGTATGTGAATTTTCCAGGGTATTTACTGAATCAGTGACAGGGACTTAATTTAAAATGTAAAGTACAAATCAACATGTTTTTCTACTGGATCACTGCTAACTCTTGGTCCAGTGGGAGGTATCTTTTTTTGATCAAGAGTGATCTGATCTTTGCCAGAATTCAAATTCTCCCAAAAGATTATAATTTTTTTAGAAGAGTAATTGATACCACACATATTTAAAAGAAATTATGGCCTGTTTTACATCAAGATCCTGAACAAACCTCTTGGTAATTATGAATCTCCTATAAAAATTATATTGTGTATGTGACAGTCAAATGGATGGAATGGATGAGGAAAGTAGAAATAAGCTGGAAAACATCTTAATGCAGCCTTCTGTAAAGTAAAAGCCACCATTCCTTTCCCCTTCATTTCAAACCCCCATGGCAGGGAACCCCAAATTGGGGACAGAAAACAGAAGCACCAGAAGACTTCTTTCCCAGGCTCCCACGGATTTATCTATTATGGGAAAATGGAGAGTCTGCGAGGAGGAAAAGGAAAAAAAAAAAAAAAGGAAGACGCGATTTTTCTTGCCGTACTTCCCCTTCTCCCCCTGGAATAATGTAATGTATCAAGGAAACCATCTCTCAAAGCTGTCAGGGTCCCGCCAAATCGTGCAAGAGGCTCGAGGACCTCACACCCATGCAGGGCTCTCTCCTTTTTTTCTAGATTCATCTTTCTCCTTCCCTTTCCGTGTCTTCTGTCCCTGCCTCCCCACCCCTCTTCTAAACTAGCGTAGCCTAGTGACATCTCACAGCCAACCCAAGAACATCGTATGGGCCCCGGCAAGGAGGGTAGAGCAGAGCCTAAGGGAGTCGTCACCTTTTGAGGTATCTGGCGTCCTCCCCTTGCATGGCGGCGGCGACGGCGGCGTGGGAAGGATGGGGTATCTGAGAGAGGCCGGCGGGGCTATTTCCGGGGACAGTGGCCACAGTACCCTCACACCCAGAGGCGATGACAGTCCTAAGGCCTGCAAGGCGGGGCAGCAGCGGCGCTGTGGTTACCACGGTGAGGCCTCCGGCTCCTCCCACTCTTGGGCCCCAAAACACTGGCGCTGCCCAGACCCGCCCAGAGTGGCCTCTGCCGGGCCTGCACCAAGGCGCATGCGCTTTCTGCTCACCGGCAGTACGCGCAGACTCAGTCTGAGGCGCTGGGCCCTGCGACTAATCTGACGCACCCAGGAGCCGGGCGGGGAGATTTGGGTGCGGTTTTGAGCGTCTATGGTTAAGGAGTGTCTCCCTAGTCACCTCCCCCTTGAGGATGAGAAAGGGATGCTCAAGTCTGCAGAATTGAAATATCAGATCCGTAGCTTGAAAGGAGGGAGGAGAATCCGTTTAACCTTTTAGTCAGCTAATGCTAAAGAGCAGGAAGATTCTGGAGTCAAAACTTGGTTAGAGTACCTGATCTACCACATATTTACTATTTGACCTTTGGCAAGTTAAATCAAACTTCAATACAATTTTTTCATCTATAGAATAAGGATCTTATGTCCTAGAGTTATTGTAATGTTAAATGAGATAGCACACATAAATTTATACCAGGGTAATTATCACATAAATGGCAGCAATTGATGTCAATTGAACCAGGTGTTTGTAAACCTAGTTAATTTATTACCTACTTACCTACCATTTATTAATTACCACCTACCATTTATTAATCATATAACTCTGGACAAGTCACTTAAGCACTCTGTATCTAATTCATTTAGAAAAATTGGGATAGTCATACTACAAAAGATTGTGGTAAGAAGAAAATGAGTTAATATTTGTGAGAATCTTATCAAATTTAAAGTTATATGAAAATGAAAGGTTATTATTATCTCAACTTCATCCTTAAGCTGTATTTTGAATGTGGTTACTAGCCACAGTGAGGTGTTTAAAAGTATTGGGAAGAGTGGTTGCTGCCTCACAGTCTTACAATTTAACAAGAGAGTAAGAATACAAAAATGAATAAAACCATCTATGACAGAATCATTTAAATACAAATAATCCCAGGGATATGCCGACATGCTAAGGATGGTTTCTGGAGGGCTTTGGGGCTTCAGAAGCCAGGCTGGATTACATTGGGAAGCCTTTTGTTAATACCACGGTTTACTCCTTCAAGCAAAATTCTTTGTCCCAGAAGCTTTTTCTAAGCTCCAGCCTTAGTAAAGTGCCTTCTCCATTCTACTGCATACACTCTACTTTATGGATATTATTAGTTTATACTTCTATCTTCTCCAATAAGAGGGATTACAAAGGCTAAAAATCATGGATTTCCAATTACATTTCCAATCACAGTGCTTAACACATAGTAATCACTCAATAAATGGCAACTGCTGCTATAGCAAATATAGTAACTGCCTTCAGGGAGCACATAAACTAGTCACAGGTATGTAAACAAGTAATTGTTGAACATATTTGATGCATGTCACAGTGGCAGCATGGAACAAGTGGTAGTTTGACACAAAAGAGGAAATAATCCACTTATCTTATGGCACTGGGCCCTGACCTTTCTGGAACCAGGGACCAGTTTCATGAAAGATAATTTTTCCATGGACAGGGGTGGGTGGGGGGCGGGATGGCTTCGGGACCATTCAAATGCATTATATTTATTGTGCACTTTATTTCTATTGTTATCATCACATGGTAATATATAGTGAAATAATTATACAACTCACCACAGTGCAAAATCAGTGGGAGCTCTGAGCTTTCCTGAAACTAGATGGTCCCATCTAGGGGTGATGGGAGACAGTGATACCCGAAGTGTGTTGCTTACATCCAGTTAACTCTGTAATCTCATTTTGATTGCTGTCACCGCACAAAACCCTGCTTCACAAAGATAGGCTGTCGGAGATGGAAGGAGGCTTTTTCGTGCTTCTGTGGCAATCTCAGGATATTCTGTCTTGACTTTATTCCAGAACGAATGGAGATTTGAAGTTGTCTTAAACATACTTTTAATGCCACCGTCATTTGTGATCTCAAACAGTTGATTCTCTTCTAACACAGACAAAGTCAACTCTCTTGGCTTATTCACAAATGGGTTGTGTATCCACTCTTTTCCAGTTCAGGGATCTTTTGTGGTTGGGAAGTCATGCTCAAACTCTTTTGAAAGCTGAGATAGGTGATCATGCATCAGCTGGGAGAAAGAAGGCCCTGGCTCAGTCTCTTTCAAAATCTCTGGTAATGTTTGAAACATGTCAAAAATCCTAGTGTTCACTCATCGTCCTCTTAATTCCAGTTTGGCTTTGAATGCAGCCACTCTATCTGCCGACTTGAACACAGTTGTCATTCTCCCCTAAAGTGACAGATAGAGTTTGTTGACCAGGTTGAATATGTCACACAACCAAGCATGTTTTGTGACCTATTCTATGTCACTGAAATGTGCTGTCTAGTGACTGTTTTTCTAGGAGAAATCATTGGAGCAGTTCTCATAACTCAGAAACTCTGGCCAGAGATCTGCCTTTAGCAAGCCATCTCACTTCTGTGTATCAGAGAAGAGTATGTGTATGTGTGCTGTGTGTCCATCTCCTCACAGAGCTGTGCAAACAGAAGTGAGTTAAGGGCATGCACTTTAACATGTTTGATAATTTTAATCACATCCTGCAAAATGTTGTTTAATTCAGGTGACATTTTTTGGCTAGCCAGCATTTCTCTATGGATGACACAGCATTCAGTAGTGACTTTCTCAACCTGAGTAGTGAAACCAGAAATCTGTCCAGTCATGGCAGCTGCTCTGTCCATGCATAAACCAGCACAAAATGAGCATTTTCCTGATACGTCATCATTCAGAGACTTGAATATAGTTCCCGGCTGTGGTTTTGGTTGGCCACACAATTGCACATAACATATCCTCATGCACATCCTCCTGAGAAATATATCTCACAAAAACAAGCATTGTTGCCTTGTTGTCAACATTGGTAGACTCATCAACCTGGATTGTGTACCATGGTGACTCATTAATCCTCTCTAACAATTGTGCCTCAATATCCTCTGCTATTTTATCAATTCATCTAGTTATGGTGCTAGCTGAAAGAGGAACACGGAACACCTTTTGAACTGTAGTGTCTCCTAAAAGTTCACGGGAAATGTCCTTAGCAGCAGGCAGGATCAACTCTTCACCAGTAGTTAATGGCTTCTAAGCTGTTAGCTAAGAACGATGCTCTCAGTGCAGACACATTTGATGCAGTGATGGCCTTCAATAATTGCTTCTGTTCTTCCTGTTCATGTTTTTTTCTTTCAAAAAACTCCAAAGGTTTGTCTTTTAATGCAGGATGCTTGGTCTTCACGCGGCAAAGCAGTTTGGAAGGTTTCATGGCTTCGTTGGATAGCCGGTCGCCACATATACAAAGCGGGTTTTGAGAATGTGAATCGCCTATTGCAATGAACCCATAATTTAAGTAGGATTCTTGGTATTTTCTTTTAAATGCAGCTTTTATTTTGTTGGCAGTTTTAGAGTCTTCCGCTGTCTCATCATTGGGTCTTTCCCCCTTTTCAAAGAAGCTCTCCAGCAACACTTAATTTTTACTCATTTTTACTAGGGTTAGCTTGTGGGCTTACCAAAACTGTGACTGAGACAAGTGTGCAGCGCAGGAAAGAGGCGCAGACAGAAGTGGTAAATAAAATAATGAGCAGGCCACGTGCAGACTAAAGTAAGTGTCGGATTCTGACTTGAAGCCTGCCACTAGATGCAGCTGTGCAATTGTAGTACATCAACTCCCTTGCCACTGTAAAGCCTGCCACCAGAGGAAGCTTAATTGTCACTTGCCACTCACTGACAGGGTTTTGATATGAGTCTGGAAGAAATTAATTTATTAATATTATGACCTCTGTGCAGTCAAACCTATCTGCTAATGATAATCTGTATTTGCAGCTCATGTTTGAAACATGTAAAAAGTCCCTGTAATTCCAGCACTAGCATCATCACCTCAGCTCCGCCTCAGATTATCAGGCATTAGATTCTCATAAGGAGCACGCAACCTAGATCCCTCAAATGAGCAGTTTACCGTGGGGTTCGTGCTCCTATGAGAATCTAATACTGCTGCTGATCTGACAGGAGGCGGAGCTCAGGAGGTGCTGCAAGCGATGGGGAGCAGCTGTAAATACAGATGAAGCTTCAATCGCTAGCCCGCTGCTCACCTCCTGCTGTGCGGCCCAGTTCTTAAGAGGCCATGGACCGTACTGGTCTGTAGCACGGGGGTTGGGGACCACAGTTTTATGGGATAGAGGCACAGAGTAGGACTCACAAAGGATGAATAAAAATTTGCGTAACAGAGAGCATAATAAGGATATTCTAGGAAAGCAATAGTATATACAAAAGACAAAAAAGTATGAAACATCATGGTATATTTAGGTAACTGCAAGTAATTTGAGATCTAGAATTAGATTTGAGTAGAGGAGCAGTGAAAAAATAAGTTTGAAAAAGAGAGCAAGAGCAAGATCTTGGGGACCCTGGTATAAAATAGTATGGTATTTGGATATTTCCTGCAGGCATGAGGAGCCATGGAAATGTTTTAATATAGGTAAGTCATATGTTGAGATTTATTGGTTCTGGCAATGTAAGTTGTTCTATATTTTATCCATATAACAACAAAAACAGAAAGGCAAGAATTACATTTTTAAATTCTATAAATATATTGCTTTTAAATTTCAATCCTGATTTGCTCCAACAGTACATAGAAAATTCTTTACCTTGTGACTGCCCTTGGGATGTCATCAAATGGCCATTGTGGTCCAAAGAGTCCACATCCACTGGCTATTAATGCAGTCATCTTGGCACTTTTCAAATTAATTTGAGCTCACGTTGCACATCTTAATGCAAAGGAGATTTCAGTTAAAAGGACCCTCTAAAATACATCCTCTCCTTGATGATGGTCACTTCTGTTTTCAACTATTATGACATAGGATAGTAACTATGACATCATTGTGTTGCTCCAAGGGTCAGGATAGGGAGTGAAGTGGCCCACTAGGATAATGAATAATAAATTCCTATGTTTTTCTCCTTCCCCATATTCTCTTACAGCCTGAATAATACTTTGAGAAATAGTTACATGATCCTTAAATACATACAGTCAAATGAGTATATTATCCAATATAAATAATAGATGTGAGTTTAGTCACATATACCTACATGCACACATACACCCCGTATGTTTGTGAATTTGCATATGTGGATTTATATTAATATATACATATTCAAGTATAAGTTCTTTGCAAGGGAGCATAGCTGCTTTATGCTTCCATGTGTGTTCTTTAGCAGAGATGCACATGGCATGATGAGGAAGGAAGAGGGTCTGAGTATATCCAGCCTGATCAGTTGTATTTATTAATTTAACCAAAATTTATGAGCAGATTTTGCTTTAGAGTTGGGTATGCAAAAATTATTAGACATAGTTTCCGACTTGAAGAATTGTATCTAAATCCAGTAGATTGTTCACAAAGCGAACAAATAACTGCAACTTAAAGCAATACATTCTATGGTAGAGTTATAAAGTGTCTCTGTAGAAATCAAGGAAGAGATGACTGTGGAATCATTAGACACTTAATGCCTCCTAGGTGCCAGATAGTCTCCTAAACACTGAGGCTGTCAGAAGAATGAGATACAGACCTTAACCTATAGGAGTCACAATCTACAAATAAGCAATCAGGGGACATGTGACTGTCTCAGCATATTTCCCACATACCAATATCCTTAGTCTGGCCTTTGTTTTTTCTTCCTGGATTCTGTTATTTTTAAACTGTTATCACCTATGAATTTTATTCTTATAAAGAAGATGACTTACCTTCTCTTTTCTATTTATTGCTTCAATTCCATGATCTCTCATAGCAATAGAAATTTCATTTGAGTTAGAGATATTAAGTGGCTCATATGTCACATTCAACACACATTTGTTTAGGGCATATTATGTGCTCCAGGCACAATTTAGAGCTAAAGTAGTAGCCCCAAAGATCACCTGACAGGACGGATAAATTCAGACAATGGCTATATTAGTGTCCAGGGGTTTCCTGTGAAGACTTAGCAGCAGAATTAGAACATTTTTAGAACTGGAAAGCCCATGACAACAACTGCTGCACGCCTCTGCTGGAATAAGTTGAAGGCATTTTGGTCAGCAAGAAGTGCTCCCTCTTCACCTCTTTAAGAAAAGGCATTGCCATAACACAAGCTTTTGTGACATACCCTCTGGGTCGTTAAGAACAGAATCAGAACAGCCAGTTCATTCCAGATTAGTTCCTAGCAACTGCTACTTGGCAATAATAACTTCGAAGTTGGGTGAAAAATGAATCCATGCTTCCAATGATGAAATATGTTATGCTCCAGTGGGTGACATAATCCCAGCTTTTGAAGTATGGGGCCAAAATTAAATCATGTCTCTTAAAATTTAACTTTAAAACTTTTAACTTTTCTTTTCTTTTCTTCTCTCTGTTTTCTTCTCTTCCCTACTTGTTTCTTCCTCCTTCTTTTTCTCCCTCCCTCCCTCCTTCTTTCCTTCCTACCTTTTTTTCTGTGTATAGACAGCACAGCACATGTGTTATAGAAATGACCACACATTGGAAACAGAATTGTTTCCAATTTTGGAAATTTCCTGCCAAATCCATTTTTCTTCAATATAGTCATTACAGTATCAGGGAAAGAAATAGACACATATCAAAGGCACCAAGAAATGGTGGGAATAAGTCCCCAGAATCTTTCCTGTGTTTGTTAGTGACAAAACAGATTTAAAAGTCATTTTGTTTTAGTTCATACTTCAATACCTTGTCCATATTGCCTGTTTTATTTTATTTTATTTTTAAAAGGGGGGAGCTAGAAAATAATATGGTGGTACTCCAAGCTTGTCAAATTGCAAAATGTTTCTCTCTCCTCATTCCTCTTCCTGTCTGTTCCCTTCATTGGCATATGAATTTCTTTTTCTTTCCAAAAGAGTCAGACATTTGAGAGGTGGTCAGCATTGTTCTGAATAAAAGATGCTAGTATGCCATCTCAAGAACAAAACAAAGTGAATAAAATACTGCTTGTCCTCATACTTGATGCCATTTATTCACATTTGTTCTCTTCAGGGCATGGTGACATGTATTTCTCTTTAAACAGTCTCTTGAGTGAACTCTATCAGAGAATTTCCACCATAACCCAGTGGACATGCCCATGAAAATTCTTCCTTGTGAAGTAAAGAAGCATTCACAGCTTAAACATTTTTAGCAAGGTTGGTTTTCTTTTACTTTATTAAAATATTTTCATAGGTTCCAGAATGCCTTTTGTTTTTAGACCTTGAGATGTTGAGTTGGGTTTGATTCCAACGTGATTCTGCTGCCAGTGCATTTTCATGTATAATACCATTAAAATTGAACAAATAAAAAAAGTCTGAACTGGAAAGTCAAATATAAACTAAAGGAATGCATTCTGCTTTTTCGTTTTGCTGGTCAATTTACTCAAAGCAAAGAAGAAACAAAGCAGACCATAGAAAGTGCTCACTAAATAAGTTTTGAATGAATATTTATAGACAAGGAAAGAAATCACCAGCTAAATGTAAACTTACTGGTATTTTATTATAAAGCAGGAGGTTTCTCCATTTAAATTTTCACATGTCGGGCAATACAGTGAAGATTACCTAGAAATTAGGACTTTTGCATTTTTTTTTCTCTTAAATGATACTGTTCCTCATGATCAGAGTAACTAACAAGAGGAAAGATTGACTGATTGCTTTTCATTTACCTCCACATTAGTATTGTTTCTATTCTACTGGTTTCTGCTGGCTCAAGGATAATCTATTGCATTAAAAAACTCTATATAGTTGTATTGAGGGTAACAGGATGAATATTTATTGAGAGCATTCTATGGGACAGGTACTAACAGAAACAAAATTATAAGAGGAAAAGTGATCCATGGTTTATAGATGAGAAAATAGAGATAGTTTGTACAAGTTGGCAGAGTCTAAATTATTTTTGTAAAATTTTCCTTTATTTTAATTTTACCTTTTATTATAAAATAGAACACAGATACAGAACACCATACAAGTCAGATGCAAAGCCTAGTGAATTATTATAAGGCAAACACCCTTGTAAACAGATTGAGACAGAATTTTGTCAGCTACCCCAGAAGCTCCTCCATGCACCCCTCCCAATGTCAGCACCTTTCTTTTCTCCAAAAATAATCTTTATCCTGACTTTTATATGAGTCACATCCCAGTTTATCAAATTCAAACCCATGTGTATAGCCCTATAATTTATAGTTTAATTTTGCTCGTTTAAAAAACTTGATACATCTCTTGTCTCTTTTAACTTAAAGATTTTTCCTCTCTCCATTTCTCTTCCTTACACTATACTGTGTTGAAGTACCAACACCATGACCTTTAGATTTCCCATATTCTGGATGTGCCGATGGCACACTTATGATGGAGTTTGTTATCTTTTTCCTGCAAATGTATTTTGTGCTAATCAGCAACTGAGTCCAGAGGATGATTAGAGTTATGTATGATCCTTCTGGTAAGATAATAAGTGGTGTTGTATTATTTACTCAGGGAACACAGAGTAACTGATGTTCACTTCTTTTTGATGTTAGCAATCACTGATGCTCAGTGCCACCAGGCTCTACTCAAAGTTTCTGCGGTCATCTGGGTTGTCTGAAGCTCATTCTCTAGTATATTCCTTAGGAAGTGCTCATGGGAATGATATCCCATGATGTTTTTCATTTTTATAATAGTTGTCTATGCTTTTTATACTTGAAGGTCAGTATTACTGGTTATAAAATCATTGGCTCACGTTTTCTTTTCTTGGGTACCTTAAGTACATTACTCTATTTTCTTCTGGCATAAAGAGTTGCTGTTTAAAAGCCTACTAATAATCTAATCTTTTCCCTTATAAATTGTATACTTTTTGTTTAGAAGGCCAAAGATTTTTTTACTTTAAAAATAATGTCCAGTAATTTTACTATGGTATGTTTTGGTGTTGGTTATTGTGCATGGATAGATTCAGTTACTTGGAGTGCTCTTTCAACATATGGATTCACATACTTTTTCATTTCAGGAAATTTTTCTTGAATTATAGCTTTTAGTATTCTGTTTTCTTACTTGGTTTTCATTTTCAGAGACTCCAGCTGCTCATATGTTAGATTTGCTTTGCCAATCTTCAATATTTGTCATTTTCTGTTAAATTTTTTTTAACTCTTTCTTTAGGATTTTATTTTTTCTTATTCTGATTTCTGTTTTTGAATACATTATTTTGGCATTATTTACCCTTGTGTTCTAGTATATGTTACATTTTTAAATGAGTTTAAATTTCTAATTCTTTCTTGAGTTGTATCAGCTTATTTCTGAGTTTTCTGCTTTTGATTTATGTTACTTTCATGTTTTATATCATTTTATTAATATAGTTTTAGTCCTTTTGAAATAATATATTGCAGTTTTGATTTTTCTCTCTTTCCCTCTTATGTCTTTCTGGTATGATTTCATTGTGAAATCTCATACATTTCATTGTATGAGGTTTGACCTTGATATACTTTGTTGTTTGTTTTTTACGAAATTAGTTTACCTGAGTTTTTAGAAAGTAGTAGCTTTTCTAGCTTTACCATTGCTGCTGTTCACATACAGTCTTTAAAAATATAGCATCCTGCTTTCTGAGATTTCCTAGCTCTGTTCCCCTTCCCAACTTTTATCTGTATCTTCTTTCCTTTATCTCTACTGACTCTTGCTAAATTATGCTTCCAGTCGGAATAGTTTCTCCTCAATATGGAGCCCTGTGCTGGGGCTGCCAGGAAGCTCTGGTGGGTCAGGTTTGAGAGTTCCTTGAGGGTAGACTGTTGTAGAACTCGCAGCAGATGCGTTACACTCACGTGCTGCTTAGTTACAGCCACTCAATTGGCCTGTTGTACTTTTCAAGGATTATCTTGGGGTGTTTTTGGTTCTCTTATTCGCAGGACCACCAAATGCCTTGTTATTTCCCCCAGCTTTTTCCCTCTAGATGCAATGACACTCAAGTCTTGTGGCTGTTAGTAGTTTGTCTCTTCCTGCTTGTATTTTGATGTTTGCATTGTGTCTTATTACCCAGATACAATGTTTTGGATTTTTGGTTTTGCCATTTAGTTACTCTTTCTTTTTTATATGGTGATTTGAGAGGAAACAGAAAACTATGCACCGCTGCCATCTTCCCCAAATCCCACAGGAGTTAATCTTTTTATAGAAAAAGAACCCGAGCCCCAGGGAGTTAAAGTTATTTGCCCAAGATTACACAACTACCAGCTAAAGATAACTGTACATGAATTCACCTTAATTAGTGTCTGGTACAGAGAAACTGATTTTTTCTTTTTTCTCCAAACAGGTCTACTCCACGGATGGCAGAGAAACTGATTAATGCATATTTTTTCCTTCCTCTTCCCTCCCTCTCTTCCCATCTCCGTTTACTTCTTTCTTTACCTTCATTTCTCCTTCCTTCTCTCCAGAGCCCATATTTGACCCCAGTTATTTCTGACTTCAAAGCCTCTGCAAACTCATTTAATAGGCTATACTTCTACCCCATAATGTGAAATCACTGGAGTTTTTAATTCAACAAAGCTATTTAAACAAAATTAGTTTCGCTAAAACTTACACCCATCTTACTCTGAGAACATTTTCTTCTCTGGTTTTAAACTCATATACTTTTCAAATGAAATCTACAAATGTCAGATTCTTTGACACATGCCTCACCAAAATATGGCTTGTTAGAAGTAAATTGATACCCTTGGTTTAATGAATCTACTTATAGGAATTTTATATAATCCTTTAAATGCCTTCTTTTTAATCTTCTATTACCACCCAGGAAACCACATTTGACAATAAGTAAATGAAATCTGAACCTGAAAAACCTTGATTTCACTTCCAAATTTAAAATCCACAGAATTTAAAGATATTTTAAACTTGGCACAAGTGAAATGCTGTGTTTTTGAAAAATCTTATAAAACCACAGTTAACTATTCAGCTCTGAGACACAAGTTCATAAAATCCCAAGCTCCATTGGGGTGCTTGGCTCCTGATAATACTTGATTGAAACCTATTGATTCAAAAATTGAATGCACCATAAGGGATCCTAAGGAATTTATACTGTATATTCTGTAATTTAAAAATTCCAATTTACTAATTCTTCATAATTTTCTATACAAGATTAATTAGTAATTAGATCTGGGAAAGCAGAGTTTAGCTTAAGGTGTGAAATCACCACAAGAGACCTAAGGGGTTCTGTTTCAAGCCAGTCTCTTTACAAAATTCTGTTCCAGTTTTTGGCTCTGTAATGGATTTACCAGGTTGGTGATACACCACAGAGAAAATGCCATTTCCTTATTTTTTTCACCCTTGAACTTCCTGCTCTTACTGTGCAGGCTGATTTCATACTGTTTAAATTTACATATTGTGGTTTGCATAAAATTATCCTTCACTCATCTACAAGTAATAGATAATGATTATTTGCCTATAAATCTAACAGGTATTGAGTTTTATTTACCCTTCTGCTTTGTGGGCACTCTCTGAACAAACGGGCAGCTGTTCTTGAAATATTTTCCATTTTTATGAGATTTGGACCTGTTTCTCCTTGTCGCTTTGTGTGCTCTTTAGCAGCTTGAGGCTCCTTCTTTCGTGGTGTTTATTCTGGAGCTGGTGTGAACAGAAGATCTTGGAAATGGTAGAGTGTTAATATCCTGGCATGCGTCTTGCTTCATGTAAAAGATTGCTTCTCAAGGCTGCTGGGAGCTGCAGCAGAAGCAGGCCTTCCACAACACACACAAACACACCTAGTCATGAATGGTCACACAGTTAGGCTCACTCTCTCACACTATCTGATTTTGCGTGTGCAAAACCAGGCCAGAAAACCTGACCCCATGTTGATTGGAACGTTGCTTTGCATTCATTTCCAGAATATTTGGAACTACACATATGTTTCTCATTAACATTCATGTTTGATTGTTCTAAGTAATTTTTAAAAATTAAATAAACGTGTATCAAAAATTGTCACATTGCATTAAAAAAGCACAACTAGGTCCCTTTGAGGGAGCAAATGGAAAACAAAAATGAGATGAAATATTTCTGCTTCTTTACATGTATTTCCATAAATGAGAGTGTCATTAATATGTAGTTATACATTTGAGGTACAAGGGATTTTAAATAGCTTTTGAACAAATCAAGCATTACTTATACAAAGTAGCATTACTTATACAAAGAAACTCATTTAAAACAGAACCCATTAATGAGATGTGATTTAAAACCATGTCTGTTTTAAATATATGTTCAGAATTAAAAGTTACTGGGCCAGAAACTGAACATTAAGCAAGCTGTTACCTGAATATTATAACTGTAGCTTTGGAAGCACATTAATTGTTTCAACCCACAAGTGCATGATTTGGTACATTATCATACCCAGTATAATGTACTGAGACAAAAAAAACTTTGTAAATTTTCAGAAGTACAGTTATTTGACTCTATTTTTTTTTACCTAATATTCTAAGGGCTATCCCCAAACTCAGTCTGGTAATGCTGTGGCCCCTTTAGACAAAAGAAAAAAAAGGTTTTTGTATGTATGTATGTATATATGTAAGTATGTGTGTATGTATGTATCTATCTATCATTTATCTAGCTATCTAGCTATCACCTGTATCTAGGTAGCTGTCATCATCTATCTATATATCTGAATCCAAGTGGCTTAGTTATTAAATAAATGTTTCAACACTCAGATATCAGGTTGACATTGATGCCTGACTCCTTAACTATTCTTTCGATTCACTCTTTCCTCATACACGTTTTGGATAGTGCTTTGTGTAGTAATTGTGTTTTTTATTTCCTATGTTTTATGATGCTTTGACATCTTAAAAGGTCTTGGGTACTTAGGAAGGGACTTCCTCTCCCAGGGTTAGTTAATTCCTGGATATAGCAAGGAACTTGCCGGGGGGCATGCCTTTGATACACAAGCCAACCAATCAGAGCTCACACTCCCCAATAACCTCCTTTACCAAACTCTCACACACCAAGCCAATATTCCCCTGCCTTAAATCACCCCAGAGCCAGGTACCAGACAGTTGGGCACCCCTCCTAGAGTCCAGAACTCTTTGAAGTTATTCAAGCTGTCCAAGTCTACACTTACTCAGTGGACCTATCCTGTCTCACCCATTCCTTCCCACAAAAACCCCAATACAGGCTCTGGCCCATGCTTTCCCCCTCTTTCTTTCTGCCTCCTCACTGACCTTGGTACTTCTCCATGTGACCCTGTGTAATGTAGCACACCCCCTTCTTTTGGGAGCTGTAAGTAATAAACTATCTTTTCAATGGAATCATTTCCTGATCTCTTGGCCTCATCATGCCTGATTAAAACAAATCCCACATGCATTTTAGTATACTTTGACATTCTTCTTTATCACAGACTCCTGGCCTCTCTCTAGCCATTTTTGCTTTCTGTTCTTTAATACCTTTATGACTCTGGATCATGGCTATTGTTATTAGACACATCTAGATGCTCCTTTCTAGTGAGGTGTACTCCTACAATCCCAGGCGAGTCCCTTTGACTAGGTGTTGCAAAGCATTGTCCTTGCTTCTGGCCTTTGTGGTGAAGATGCTCACTCTTGCTAGGCCTAACCCAATCTCCACTGTTGCCTCAGGGCTGGAAATGAGTTCAGCTGTGAGGTACTTCTCCTGCTGGACCTGTTCCAGATTCTGCTAACATCTCAAGCCCACAACTAGTCATGCTTCAGATCCAATTCCCCCATTAAATGTAAGGACATTGTGCTCAATCTTCTAAGCTTATATTTGTCCTATCTCTTCACCATTTCCACCCAGCCATCTTCTTACCATCCATCCAAGGTCCTACCAATCCTAAATCCTCTATGAAATCTTCTCCAATAATACCCTTTCCTGAATTTTATTATGTTTAATTGAACATTTCATCACTTCTTGTCTTTTCGCCTCTGTTTCATGTACATTTTTCTTGTCTAGCTGGATTTCTACATTTTTCCCAAAATATTTTATTGTATATATGCCAATATGACAGTCTTAGTTACATATTTTGACTGAACTTTTACGCTGATGTAGTTAAATAAAATATTTTAAATTTTTGTTTAAAAAACTTTGAAATCATTAATTCATTTATTGAATATTTATTGAGTACATCTCTGTCACTCACTATTATGAGTGTTACAAATACAGTGATGAACAAAACAAAGTATTCCTGTTCTTATAAAGCTTATATCCTTGTGAAATTCAGAGTTTCAATAGGGAAAAATTTACTAGCAAAATTAGAATATGTGTTAAATGACTGGATTCCTACATTTTAAAATACTTGATACTGTAAGTAAAGCTTGGAGTAAAGACTCGAATATGTGCAAATTCTATTACTTAGTCTGCTAAGTCTGTCATAATAAAATACCACAGTCTGAATGGCTTAAACAATAGAAATTTATCTTCTCATAGTTTTGGGAGCTAAAAGTTCCAGATCAAGGTCAGGCAGGGTCAGTTCCTGGTAAGGGTTCTCTTCCTCACATGTATTTTTCTCTGTCCATGAGTGTGAAGAGAGAAAGAGAGAGCTCTCTGTTGTTTCTCATAAGGACACTAATCCCACAGGATCAGGGCCCCACCCTTCTGATCTCCTTTAACCCTAATCACTTCCCTAGAGGCCCCATTTCTAAATACACCCACACTCTTTCTCTTGCCTAACTGCTCTGACGAGGAATTATAGTACTATATCTAATAGAATAGGAGTGGTGAAAGTGGACATTCTTCTCTTGTTCCATCTCTTAAGGGTAATGCTTTCAACTTTTCCCTGTTCAGTATCATGTTGGCTGTGGGATCTTGATATATAGCTTTTAATTATTTTGAGGTATGTTCCTTCTATGTCTAGTTTGTTGAGGGTTTTCATCATGAAGGCTTGCTGAATTTTTTTCAGTGGGCAAGGTTTGGGAAGAAGAAGTACCCCTTCTATGTCCATTCTGGGATGCCAGTGCAGCCTCACCACTGGAGTGGAACCACACTTCTCCTCTACAGAGCCCAGCACAGCACCCACCTTTTGGCTAGGAAGAACACAGTCACCTTCATCTCACATGTGGGGAACTCTCAGTGAGAGAACAGTGTGTATTTTGGTTTCATTTTTCCCAAGGAGCACTTTGGTGCCCTGCGTTCTCCTTTCCCCTAGGAGCAGCTGCCCTGAGGATTAGCCCTCTGGGAATTCCGCAACTCCCCTGGGTCCCAAAGGCCATCTGTGGCTGCCACAGTCTGAGCTGGTGCTGGTCAATATTTGCAGGGTATCCAGTGATGCTGAGACTCCTTGAGCAGGTCAGAGGCCCACAACTTTGCACAGTTAACATGGCACCCGCTGCCACAGCTCAGGTTCATGGGGGAAAAGCAAGTTACCCTGCATAAGCTGGCAGCCTGGCTCTCTCTCTGCCCTGGAGAAGTGCCAAAATTGCTGCCCACAGCAGTACTTGGGTTCTTGAAGGCAGAGGTGCTCTCCAACAGTTCAGAAGCTAGCAGTCTGCTGCATGGGTAAGGGAAGAAAAAAAAATCTACTCTTTCCATGGGACTCCAAGTTACTTGGAGGTCAATCTGTGCCAAATTTTTCTTTTTTAAAAATTTTTTAATGTTTTTTTGTTATTGAATTTCAAAATATTAAGGGGGTACAAAAGTTTTGTTACATAGATACAACCTGTAATGCTGAAGTCAGGGCTTTCACTGTGCCCACCACCAGCTTGCTTCCTTGTGCCCCAGATTCTTACTATATGTTTGCTGACAGATTCCAGCAGTCGTCCCTCAGTATTTCACTCTGGCCATGACTATTCACCCATAACTTTGGTTCTCCTTTGTGAGGAGAACTGGCATCTGATGTCTCTAGTTAGCCATCCAGAAAAAACAGTAAGCCTTTCTAGTAGCCGACATTCAAATCTTGAACCCTGAAAAGTTAGCTCTAAAGTTTCAGGTGACACAAATTTACTTATTGTCCTGTGATATCAGTTTCATAAATATACATAAAATTATTTACTTAAAATTCAATGCAATAATTATTTTTGAGCACTTTACAAAAAGAAAAATCTGGAAGCATCACATTACCTGACTTTAAATTATACTACAAGGCTATAGTAACCCAAACAGCATGGTAATAGGATAAAAATAGACACATAGATCTATGACACAGAATAGACAACCCAGAAATAAAGCAATATAACTGCAACCAACTGATTGACAAAATCAACAGAAATATACACTGGGGAAAGGACACCCTATTTTATAAATGGTGCTGGGAAAATTGAATAAACATATGCAGAAGAATGAAACTGGACCTTTATCTCTCACTATATACAAATATCAACTCTAGATGGATTAAAGACTTAGACATAAGACCTAAAATCATAAAAATATTAGAAGAAAACCTTGGAACGTTGGCCTAGGTAAAGAATTTATGACCAAGACCCCAAAGCAAACACAGCAAAAACAAAAATAGACGAATGGGACTTAATGAAATTGAAAAGCTTATGCAGAGCAAAAGAAATAATCAACAGAGTAAAACAACAACCTACAGAATAGGAGAAAATATGTGCAAACTATGCACCCAACAAAAGGTTCATATTCAGAATCTACAAGAAACTCAAACCACTCAAAAAGGAATAAAACATATAACCCATTAAAAATTGGGCAAAGGACATGAGCAGACATTTTTCAGAAGAATACATACAAGTGACCATCAAACATATGAAAAATGCTCAAAATCACTAATCATCAGAGAAATGCAAATTAAAACCACAATATGATACCATCATACACCAGTCAGAATGGCCATTATTAAAAAGAGAAAAACCAACAGACATTGGTGAGCACGTGGAGAAAAGGAAATGCTTATACACCAATGGGGGAATGTAAATTCCCTCTATGGAGAACAGTATGGTAATCTCTCAAAGACCTAAAAATAGGACTACCATTCCATCCGGCCATCTCGCTATTGGGTATCTATCCAAAGGAAAAGAAATCATTATATAAAAAAGGCACCTGCACTTACATGTTTATCACAGTTCTATTCACAATAGCTAAATCATGGAGTAAACTTAAGTGCACATCAATGGATGACTAGATGAAGAAAATGTGGTCTGTACACATATATATGTACACACACATATCATGGAATACTAAGACATAAAAAGAAAAAGAAATGAAATAATGTCTTTTGCAGCAACATGGATGGAACTGGAGGCCATTATCCTAAGTGAAATAACTCAGAAACAGAAAGTTAAATACTGCATGTTCTCACTTATAAGAGGGAGCTAAACAACAGGCCCACACGAACATACAGAGTGGAATAACAGACATTGGCCACTCTAAAAGGTGTGAGGATGGGCGGGGGTGAAGGTACACTATTTGGTTGGTGGGTACACTAAAAGCCCAGGCTTTACTGCTTTGCAATATATCCGTGTAACCAAATTGCACTTGTGTCTCCTAAATGTAAACAAATAAAATAAGACAAAGAAAGGTTTGCAGCAGTTTTTTTTTCCCCCATTGCACATTAGGATGAAAGAGCTTCTGGTGTCAAATTCTCATTCTCTCTGGAAAGAAATCTTTTAAATCTTTCCAGGGGAATCTTCTTATTCATCACACTGTTAACCTGGCTTCACACTCCGGTATGAAAATCTCAGAATTCTGGCTGAAATATTGAGAGTCACATTATACATACACATATTTATAGAGAGCAGTTTTGTTCCACTTGGTATTTAGGTCTTCTTTTTCAGTAAGTTCTATCCTGTCCATTCCATATCTATTAGGCTCTGTGTCTTAGACTCTTTTCCTGAATAAACATAAACTACTTTTTGGGGAGTATTAGGTAAAAAATTCAATTCAAGTTAAAATTGTCTTCCCAGGCTACTCCTTAGAACATCAAGGTAGTCATGCAGTCCTTCCTGATTCCTACACCATAGATCTTTTGAAATAATATTTGTAGATGATGCTACCAGTTATTACCAGCTCTTCCTTTGATTTAGCCCCCAAGATTTTTTTGTGCTAACCTTCTTTCTGTTCCATTCCTAGTTAAGCTCTTATCATGCCCCAAGATACATTGTATTGTTCTCTAAATATTCTTTCCCATCTAAATTCCTATTCTCCGTTAACAACATCAGTTTTTACTTTCTTGGCCAAATTAGAAACCTTGGAACCATTTTTGATTCCTTCTTCTTCCACATCTTTCACGTGTAAATGATCACTGAATCGTGATGGTCCTATCTCTTAAACACCTCTAGTTTCATTCATTCAGCAAGCACTTATTGAGAACTTTTTATGTGCTAGGTGCTAGGAATTTGAAGGTGAATGAGACTGGCCTAGTCTCTCTCTCATTGGTTTTATAGCCTCGTAGGCAATAAGTTTTCTCTGATTGAGAAAGCATTGGGTAATCTGAGGTCATGGTAGTGAGGAGATGTTAGAGGAAAGGGAGTCCAGAGGGAACAGCAGCTGCAAAGTCATGGGACAAAAGAAAAAATGTCTACTAGTGAACTGGAACCAACTTCAACAATGACAGCTATCTTCTGAGTGGTCCCCCCCACCTTTCTCCTCTCTAATTAATCCTCAGTCTGTTGACAAACTTTTCTTTCTACAACACAGGCTTGATTATAACACCCCTGTTTAACAACTCTTGACTATTATACCCTTGCTTAAGAACCCTTGATAGATTCCCATTACCTACAGAGTAAAGTCCAAATTCAGCATGTCGGACTGCCATAACCCTGTGTGGGATACCTTTAATTATCCAACATTACTTGCTGTTTCCTAAATAAAGATACAGTTTAAACTTCTATGAATTTGCATCTTCCCTTTAAATTTGTTTACTTGATGTACTCATTTTAGACTCAGCTTCACTGTTGCTATGAAAACTTCCCTAACCCTCCAACTTCTCAAATAAAATCCATTGCTTTCTTATCCTTGTTTTTGTAGCTTATCATAGCTCATGTTATTTATATGACTGCCTCCATAGCTAGACTATGTATTTCTCAAGCCCTTTGATATTTTATTTTAATTGTTTTTCTAGCTCTGAAAATAGTGCCTAGCATATCATAGGTGTTCAGTAAATATATACAAAATTAAGTTGAATTCAGTCTTTCACAAATGTTCTTTTCTCACTGAGATCAATGCATTTGACACACATATATGTCTATATATACAGACTATATATAGAACTCTCTCTCTATATATATATATATATAGTTCTACATATAAAAGATGCTGTTTTACAGCTCTGTGCATTTTCTTGTGCTGTTTTCTTTGCCTAAACTATTCTTTTCACTTTATTCTACTTTAAGAATCATTTTTTAAGAACCAGTTTTATTTTCTCCTCCATAAAGCATTCCCCAAGCTTCCTGACACAGTTAAAGTATCCATAGAATCCTTTTTTAAACCTTTATCAGAGCATATTCCACATTATTTTGAAATTATTTTTTACCATCTCTCTTTCCCAATTGAATGTAACTCTTCAAGGAAACTATTCATATTTTATTCTAGCATTCCTGACACATAGTGAGTTCTCAGTAAATAGTTATTGACTTTGCTGAATTGAATTTTTTCTTAATATATTTTAGATGCTGAATGTATTTTCAGGGCTGGCACTAGGCATAAATGGGAAGTTTGTCTCTTATATCCTTTTGCTACAATTTTGTTTCTTAACTTTCGGTACCTGCTCCATTGTTCTCATGCTTTTATGGTGCTCTTCTCTCGTGGTCAAGAATATGTCTGGTATAGTCGTTAATGCTGAGATGTTATGAAGTCTATACCAAATGAATGGATTGTGTAATTTTAGACACCAAAACACTTGAGTAGGGAAGATCTATTTTGGAGGGCATGGGGCTTTCCAGTTTGGGTTAAATCATACTAAGTATGTCACTACTTGTTGTTGCTCTTTGCTGCTATGATTAAGCATATTAGGAACTCCACGGATGTGTTCACTGTGAATTCTTTGAAATCCCCATATGATAAAACACAAAACACCAAAGCACTATTTTTTCTTGCTATTCTATAACTTAGCTTATGTAATTTTTCCTCACTGGAGTCCTTTTCTCTTGCTTACCTTCCTTTAAAATTTTAACTCATCTTTCAGTGTTATGCCTCCTGGGAAAGTAGTCATTGACTCTCAAAATAGAATTAATTGATCCTTCTGTGTTCCCCCAGTACTTCTGTCTAGGTTAATAGACTTTATTATAATATTATAACTTGTTATATCCTTGTCTGTATCTACTATTAGAGTATGAATTCTTTGAGATACAGGATTGTGTCTTCCTTATATGTGCATCTCCCTTCTCACTCCATTTTAGTTACTAGAAACCTAGAGCAGTTTGCCTTGCACTCAATGGAGGATTGTTGTAAATAAAGTCAGTAAATCAAATGAACTAGCATATACTGGACACTAAAATAAAGTTACATATCTAGAAAAGAATAGAATAGAATAAATATTTCTTTCTGAGCTATAGCTGCGTTAGCCTTAGTGTTTCATTTATGTTAATGTCATTAGTCAAGCAAATTGTACATATCATTACAACTGTAAGATGATGCTGATCACCCAAGCCAGACTCTGGATGGCAGTAGAGAAAATGCAGAAATTAAATGGGTGGTTGATTGGTTGACTTGAAGATTCCTGAACCTTTGAAACCAAATAACATTAATACATATGATATTCATGATTAGCCTATGCTGAAACTTATAGGCAAAGTAGATGCTGACCATGGTGCTGAAGATTTAAATTGTACGTAATGAGCTCCTAGACACATGGCTTACACAATGTCACAAAAACAAACCAGTGCCAATTTAGCTCAAGTATAACTTATTTCATAGATTATATTTTGATATGTGCCTCTATAGAGGGCCATCAAAGCCCACAACTCTTATGATCAATTCTAACTAGTATTTCTCAATGCAGAGTAGATTGAAGTACAAGATAAAAGTATCAATAAGCATTCATGAGAGGCAGGTCTCTTCATGGAGAAAAATCAGATTAACTATGTACATATTTATCCTCAAGTTTATTTATTGAACAATTTTTTCCTTCCACATATAGTTTTAACACTTACACTGAAAAATTAGAAAAGATGCTTGACACAGGGAAGTTCTGAATTAAGCAGACTTGTTGACATTAATCTTGAGATAGATTGAGCATGCATATCTTTCCTATTATGTTAGCCTTAATTGTAGATGAGTATTTTCATGTGTGTGTGTAGCTTAGGTCTAAATGGAACCTCAACGTGGAAGTAGTGAGATGTCACTATGTAGATTCCTTTCGAAGTCTGTTTGGGTAAAGGTCACTAGAAAATAGAATCTGAATATAGAGGAGAAGAAACAAGAGAACAAAATTTTCAAACACTGTTGCTAAAACATTTTTAAGACAATACTGTTCTTTATTGAAAGATGTTTTTTTGGTCCTATACTTCTGCTTTACTTTTTCTACACGAGCATTGAGGAAGTAAATTGAGATAATGAATATAAACATAATTTGCAATCTATAAATGCCTATGCAAGATTTTGTTATTACTATTTCAAATTTGGTTTTGTTTCTAAGACTTTCCAACTTTTATTCTACTCTTGAAGCTAAGACACACATAGTCTGAATGGTATGTGAAGATTTTCTCAGGGATACAGTGCCTGAAATAGATTAAAGAATTAAATCTCCAGATCTCTGGCTTTGACATACAGTGGTTCCCAAAACTGATCTATCTGCCTGAAAAAGTACCTGTTTTGGAGAGGTAGGTGACACTTTCTCACCTTCCTTTCCACAGTTGTCCTTTCTTCAAACGAAGGGCATACATCTTGCTCTCTTTGCTTTTCCTTTTGCTTTCCCTGCCGAGACAGTGGGTTCGGTCGTCATCTGCGGCGTGCATACCACGGTCTGTAAACCTCTCTCTTGCTCTTGCCCTATAATCCTATCTCTGTCTCCTCAATAAACTTCATTTTCATGCTTGCCTAAAAATAAAAAAAAAAAGAAGGGCATACATCTTGAGTATATTATGATATTATGATATAATTTTATGGCACATAAAAATCCCTATGGCTCCAAATAATGGGATAATTTTCAATATTAATGTGATATTGAGGAAATCATTACTTCTGGGTAAAAAATTTATTTGCAAATAAAATTTCCAATTCTTTACTTTCAACAAAATTGAGAGAAGGTATAATTGTTAGCTGATATAACATTAAAATAATCTTTGATGATTGATCATATAGATTTTTTGGCATATTATACATTAACAAATATAAATAAATATATAGACATGCTGTCATAAAGCTTCTATACTATGAGAAGTGTTTCTCAGTGCCTATATCTGTCAAAACAAATTGTATTAGAATTTATAGTGATACTTGTTTCATTACAGTAGTAAGTTATTTATCTATAAATATACTAGTAATTGAAAATATAAAGCCCCATCTATCTTACTAAACATAAATGTATTTCTAATAAAAATTTCATTTTATTAAAAAATTATTACTTAAATCTACAGTTCAAGCATGCCCCTCCCCTCCACGATGCTCCCTGCATCCCTCAGATGTGGGGTTACCCCCCAAACCCCAGAAGGCCTGGTGAACACCACCACCATGTGAGCACCGTAGTGTTAATCCTTCAGTACCAGTTTGATGGCGAGTACATGTGGAGCCCATTCTTCCGATCTTGTGTCACCTCACTTCAAATAATGGGCTCAAGCTCAATCCAGGATAATATAAGTGGTGCTAGCTCACTGTCGTTTCTTAAAATTGAGTAGTATTCCATTGTAAACATATACCAAGTTTTAATAATCCACTCATGAATTGACGGGCACTTGGGTTGTTTCCACAACCTAGCAATAGTGAATTGTGCTGCCATGAACATTCGGGTGCTGATGTCTTCATTAGAGAATGTCTTATGCTCTTGTAGATAGTGACTGCATTTTTATTTATAATATATCTAATAGGTTTTTTCTTATTACCCTGTTCTTGTTTCGTTTATGCTATTTTTTTTTTAACTTTAGCATTTCTTGTTCAGGATGTTATCCCTTTATTTTCTATGAAAATCAAAAACACACTTTCAAGACGTTTCATATAGTTCATCTTAGTGAATTCATGGTCTGATTCTTGATTTATTGCCTGTGTTTCTTAGGACTGGATTTCTTCCTGTATTTTGGAATTTGTACTTCCAGGCTCAATTTGAGTGGGTAGTTTTATTTTGGTTGTTTATTTATTTATTTGTTTGTTTTCTATTTTTCTTTCCTTCTTTAGGGTTTTGCCGTTGTCTCCACATGGTCCCTGTGCCCACAGTCCAGAACCAGGTTTTGTAATGGTGATTTGGGAATCCTACTCGTCAGTGCTTTTGAGGATACAGAGGTCCGGCCATAGAAATAACCAGTGGCTTGGTTCCGTTCCCTGTCATGAGATTGTGCCTGTGTTCTCTCGCCTCCCTGGTCCCCGTTAGGCTGTGGTCTTAGGCAACAAAGTAACTTTTTAAAAGCCTCCTTTTACAAGTAAGGGGACCCCCCTCAGGACACTTATTCAAGCAGTGAGCCTGGCTCTGGCTGTTGCACCCCCAATTCATCACTCACGTGAAACTTTTGAAGTCACCATTATGAGACAGGAGCCAAACTGCCCCCAGTCACTGCCTGCTTCTGTCTCCGCAGCCCGACAGATTAATACACTCACTACTTTTCATTTCAGCTCTATTTCTGGTCCACAGACGCATTCATTTGATTATACAGCTTCTTCATTTACTCATGTAGTCGTTCATTCTTCTTGTGAGCAAGTATCTAATGAGTACATAATATGTGCTAAATATTTGGGTGGGGAGAGCATATTAGACATAGATTCTGTTCTAAAGACACTGAGAGTCTAGCAGGAGAGATAACACAGGTGTATTCATAAATAACTAGCATGTTTGCTCTATGTGAAGCCCTTTAGATGTGTTAATCCATTTACTCCCTGTAACAGTACTCTGAGGTAAACGCTATTATTATACTTTCCCATTATTTCTATCTTACTTTAGGACAGGCCAAGGTAATGTGACACAGCTTGTTTTGGAGCAGGACTATTGAACCAAAGACCAGTTGTACTTGGCTCTGATGCAGTGGGTGATAAAGAATCTTTGAAAGGGTGTGAGGGCTAAGGTTGAGAAGGTCAGTCTAGGCTGGGGGTGGTGGCTCACGCCTGCAATCCTAGCACTTTGGAAGGCCAAGCTGGGAACACTGCTTAAGGCCAGGAGTTGGAGAACAGCCTAAGCAAAAGCAAGACCCTGTCTTTACAAACAATAGAAAAATTAGCTGGACATGGTGGCACGTATCTGTAGTGCGAGCTACTCGGGAGGCTGAGGCTGGAGGATTGCTTGAACCCAGGAGTTTGAGGTTGTAGCACTCCCTAGCCCCGGCAACAGAGTGAAACCCTATCTCAAAAAAAAAAAAAAAAAAAAGTAGTCTGATCTTAGCAAACAAATCAAGGTGGATCGGAGTGAGAGAAACTCTAGTGAGGCAACGGTGGCCCAGTTAGCCTGGTGGTCATGAGAATGGAGCAGAAAGTACAGAATAACAGCATTGAGTAACAGATCAGAAGCAGATGTCAAGGGGGAAAGTACAATAGGGAAGTATGTCAGAGGTCCCTGGAGTAAGGCTTGGGAGATGTGAGTTTTATCAAAGTTGTGCCATTACGTAGTTGGGTGCACCCTTGGGCATGTGGCGTTTTTATTCTTAATCTTGTTTTCTCAGTTTTCAAATGAGATACAATTAGATTAGAGGCTTTAATGTAGAAGCTGCCATGCTTTATTTTTTTAAAACCCATGAAGCATTTTATAAGAGTTTGAATTAACTGTCAACATTTATACATTGGAAGTACACACAAATCTGGATTTCTGGCTTCTCTTGAAAAACTGGAAGATCTGGTAACACCAGGCTCCTGACCTCACATTACAGCTTCACCCTGAGTAGCAAGCAGGGTGATGTCTAGCCAGGCCACTGCAGTCCTCCCTCCCACTTCCTGTCTGTGAGTTCTTTTCAATCATGTCAATCATATTGCCTGTCTTGGCCCTGCAGGCATTTGATTATTTTTAACCTTGGACCAGTTGATTTTCAAGTTTCTTCCCTTTGTAAATCTTGTGAATTTGTAACTCTCACATACATATTCTGAAAAATGGAGGAAGGGATTGGTAACAGTAATAGATAAGTTTACTAAGAGCTTATTTGTGCACTATTGTTTCAAGTGCTTTACATATATTATTTCATTTAACTCATAACAACCATATTATTTTTATCATTATCCCCATGTTCCAAGTGAGGAACAAAGACCTAGGAGGATAATTTGTCCGAGAAAATATGGTGGCTAAATGGTAGAGTCAGGACTTGAAGTCAACAGTCTTTAGAGTTAATACTTCTAGCCATTACTAAGCTTTACAATAATAGGAAGATCAGAGAATTTTGGAGAAAAGCTAGTTGTTTAAGGTGTATGGAAGGATGGTGGTCAGGGCATCATTGTGGCCATGAGGAAGGAGATGAAGACAGTCAGAAGACTTGCTGCCTTAGGTAGAGGAGTAAGAATCCGTGACTGCTGTGATTCTGGATGCCAGCCAGTTAAACCACTGGAAGAAGACACCCAATCTAGTCCTACTGTAATGAAACATTAAGAGATAAGGTAAGAAAGGCTTCAAAAAGGACTTAAGAATTATAGAGGGATAGAAGCCAGGGTGACAGCTGGGTAGGAGGTGGGAGGGCATGTGTTGTAGTAAAGCCAGACATGTGCCAGCCCTTGTCTTCTGCACAGAAGCTATGAGTGCAAGCTCAGGATCTGGACCCAAGGCCAGGCAGGTGCACTATTGCTGCACGTTCATCAGATCAGGCTTAAAAACTATGGTGAGCAAGCTGTCCCGACAGTATTATTTATCCAGAGTGCCTCTGGGCAATGGAGCTACAGGGAGGGCTTAATGACTATTTCAGATTGCTGGCTTATTAACCATGGGTATTTAAAATATATAATACTTTTTAATAATTATTTTTATTTATTTTATTTTAATAATAAAATATGGAAAATGTACATAAGTCTTCAGAAACTTATGACACATGAAAAAGCTTAAATATGAAGATATAAGTAGCATATTTTTCCTAAAATGTAGATGTAAGCATTTTCTTTCTCTATCATAATTTTCATTATTTTCTTTTTTTAAATTCCTTTTTGTGTTGGTGAAAAATAATTATGGAAAATTATAAAAGTTATATAATTAATAAAGGACAAATGGAGCATATATAAATGGAAAGGATAATGTTTTATAATAACTGGGCCTATTGAGATAACATAGATTAGAGAAGTGGCTTGCCTGCTATGTTGTATTTTTGGAAGAGTTGATAAAAAACAAAGTTGAGAACTCTTTTATTTTTCCATTTAGGAAACATTTATTAAACACCTGCTATGGGCTAGGATCTCAATGGGAGGCAGAAGGAAAAAATAATACAAATAAGATTCAGCATAGGCTTCAAGGAATTTATAATTTCCTCCAATTATCTGGATCCTGGTGACAGGGACTGACAGTTTGGCTCTTTTGAGGTGTATATTTCCTACTCTAAAGTGTAGACTGAGCCTCTCCCCCAAAATATCTTCCCACATTTACCTGGCGTTAGTATCCATCAGGATGGACTCAGGCAGAATCATGTACTGATGTCAGATCTCTAGTCTGATACATTAAGCATAGCTTTTCACTCTCTCCTTCAAAAGTGTATAAAATACATGTTCGTTACAATATTAAATTTCTGTTTTTCTAATCATTCTTAAAATGGAACATGGTTGAGCCACCTCTGTAGAAACTGATCCTGTTTTCTACTTCTGTTGAAACAGCTTTTAGAAGTTGAAGTACGTAGAGTATTTTTAGGGCAGCACTCATGGCTTACACTGATTGTTTTTTACTTCAGGAAAAGGTTAAGACAACTGTGTCCAGAATTGGGAGAGAAGAAATTTGTAAGAAAGTGAAATGCAATTTTGTACTAGCCCCTTAGACCAAATACTATCAGTTTTGAAAAGTACTATAATCTGTTGATGTGTCAAGGGGCAACCTGACCTGATTTTTGTCATTGTCCTTAAAGCTACTCCAAGAAAAACTCCTGTAAAATCTATGTAAAAATAGTGGATTTACCAGGCAAATTCAGCTTCGTGAAAAGCCCAATGATACCCCCTTCCATCCAGAATGACTCATCTGAGTGGCTGTTACATAAAAATTCTGAACCATCCACTGACTAAAATTCATTTTATAGGAACTCTAAGCTGCGGCTAAACCTCACCCTGATCCTGTCTTGGTGCATCATTAGAGTCATACATCAGGGCTAACAAAATTCCTCTGTTTACAAGCAAACCCTCCTTCAAGGGTTAAATCAACGTACAGTGAAGAGTGGATTGGTTTAACCAAATCGGCTGAAATATCTAGAAAATGTAGGTGTTCTGATGGTGGAAAAGGAAGAGTATGAATCTTTGCACACTATCTGGAAAAGCTGGTCTGCTTGGGTATGAGCTTGCATGAGAACACTTGAGGGGAGTTGGGACCAAGACCCCAAGACATGCTTTGAGATTGTACATAGGTTATATGCAAATGTTACACCATCTTATGTAAGGGACTTGAGCATCTGTGGCTTTTCGTATCCGTGGGAGGGACTTGGAACCAATTCCTCGTGCATAGAGGGATGACTGCGTAGCTGGCTTCTAGAGATCAGGAGGCCCTTCTCCTAAAATAGATTATGTAGTCATCCATGCAGGCTCCTTCACTAACCAGTATGTACACCTCGGCAAGTCAGTCAATTTATTTCGGTGTTTATTTTGCCAGAGCTTTTTCCTCATCTGCAAAATGAAGGCCCCCGACTTCTTGGTTTCCAAGTCTTCTTCCAGCTCTATAGGTATATATTTCTAGTTGGGATCTTTTGTGGTTCAGTGAGGTCTAGGGGATGCCAGTGATGTCCAGAACCAGATGTTTGGATTGTTCTGTTCATCACAAATGATAAAGGGGTGTCCTGATAAAAGAAAGACAAAAAAAGGGAGACTGGATATGTGTTCCTAGCTTAGAGCAGACTCGACTCTACTCTCTATTTGGGTGGGCAAAGTGAGGCTCATTTGGTTTAAGATGTCCAGAGTGGGTGGGGTCTTTATGTCACCTAGTACCTTCAATTACACAGGACTGGCAGAATTGTAGTAAATCTGTTAGAAGACTCAAATAAAACATGGTTTAAGCCTTAAAGAGTGAAATAGGCTGTAATAGAGTGATATGTTTCTTTTAGTTCGACTGAAAGATTTAACTTTGTCATGCTTTCCTTAAAATGAGTTCTTTAAAATTTTCATAGAAACAAACCTTCTTGTATTAAATTTTGAGAAATGAGTTTTTTACATAAAACCCAGAATATTAATGTGATTAAAATCTTTTATTTATATATCTTAAATATTTCTGTGCTCTAGTTATGTTAAGTCAGGGATGTGTAACTAATATTGTGAGACTATGGCAAATGGGGTAGAGAAGGAAATAGTTTATAAATTATAAAGTCACTGTAATTAATAGAAGGAAACACACAAGCCATTTCTATATAATCAAATACACATGAATAGTTTCCACTTGCATCATGGGTGTGTATCTGAAGGCAACATGGAACTGAGAGGGAGCCAATCTTAAAGATGTTTATTTTTTCAGCATATGAAGAACATGTGGGATTAACTATATAGAAGTATACATCTGAAATTAAATAACCACATCAACAAGTTAATATTCAACTCTTTGAGGGCAGAGAAGGTTTTATTCATTTTTCAATTATTAGCCCTTCCATCAGTACTTGCTACACAGAAGGCATTTCGTACATTTTGGGAGAGGAAGTTGGGAAAAAGATTAATTTTGCTTGTCATCTGAGGAAGAACTAATCATTTTCAAAAAGTAATAATCTACAAATGAGAACCAGATCACTATATTGAGTACAGTTGAGTTACTTCTTTAACAAATATTTATTCTTCTACTCCAATGTGCTGGATAGTGTACCAAGGCTAAGACAGCTAAGAAGAGAAACAGCTAAGACACTCCTTGCCCTTAGGGAATATTTGATCAAATAGGGTAGATAAAATACACACAAATAGTGACAAAGACATAGAACGATGCAAATGTGTAAATGTTCCAGGGAGATAGTACCTTCAGCTGATGGAAGCTACTGAATACCTATGACATGCTAGGCACTTTACAAATCATTTCTCTTACACAGTGAGCATTATTATACCTGCCTCACAGATGATGAAACTGAGGCTCAGAAAGGTAGAAGAATTCAGAAGCTGGCACTTTGTGCTGGATGTATGGTGGATTTTTTTCCCCGAGGGCCCATGGTCTTTTAATGACCACAGGATGCCTTTCTGGAGCAGCTGAGGTTTATGCAGGAAGTAATCCTGGGACTGGGCCTTGACAGACTTTATTCTGGTGAAGTTCTGTCCTATAAAAATTCCCCTTGGAGTGAGTCCCTGAGGCCACATCAGTGCTCTGTGACTTTCCTTCCCTCCCTCCCTTAACCCAGTGCGATAAATACAGTGACAGAGATGTGTCCAAGGTATTATGAGAGCACAGCAGTAGGGCACCTGATTAAGAGAGCGTACACGCAATATGACTTCGTGGACGAGGTAATGCGGAATTGCTAAGTAGTGATTTTAAAAATCCTAAGAAGGTCAGACTTACATTTGTTTTTCAATATTTGCTTTTAACCATCTTTGAGAGCAGTTAAAACATATGTTGCAGTTTAAAGGAACACATGGTAATTCTGTACCCTGCTCAGTCTCATGCTGTAAAATATAATAAATGCATTAATATTTCCACTTAGGAGTGAAAATGTTTGGGGAAGCAGGAAAAGCTTGTTTGCCAAACAATAAAATATTTTATTTCCTTAGAAAATAACCACATAATCTGACAGGAAAAATTATTGCAAAGCTATAAGAGTGTCTATTTGGCCAGCGTTAAGTGGTATCAACATTGCATGTATTCTCTTATTTGCTTCTAAGTCTTGGAAAACGTGGCTGGTCTTTGTCATCAGATAAGATTGTTTTTTCTTTAGTAAAAGACACAGATTTTTATCTTCAGGAGACAATAGAGAGCTTTTATGTGCACATCTGAGCAACGAAATAATTAAATCTTTTAGAAATACCCTCGAAAATCTTTCAGATGTGTGGCTGCATTTGAAGATCTTCATTTTTTGAGATATGAAATTCCATTTTTTAATTCTTTTTTTGAAAAAGACAGTATTTTTTTTTTTTTTTGAGATATTCTGTTGCCCAGGCTAGAGTGCCGTGGCATCAGCCTAGCTCAGAGCAACCTCAAACTCCTGGGCTCAAGCTATCCTCCTGCCTCAGCCTCCCAAGTAGCTGGGACTACAGGCATGCGCCACCATGCCCGGCTAATTTTTTCTATATATTTTTAGTTGTCTGACTGATTTCTTTCTATTTTTAATAGAGACGGGGTCTCGCTCTTGGTCAGGCTGGTCTCGAACTCCTGACCTCGTGCGATCCACCCACCTCGGCCTCCCAGAGGGCTGGGATTACAGGCATGAGCCACCGTGCTGGGCCAAAGACAGTATTTTATTCTTGATACAGATATATCTGATTTTGTAAAAATCTGAATAAATGTTTAATCACAAAGGCTAAATTAGTTAATTAGCACTTTATCCATCACTAACGTGAGCAACATGGAGAATCTGAAATGAAAGGATCACGCTGTTTCAAAAGAGTGAATCACTATAATACATTTTTTATAAGTCTGGTTTTTTTTCCTCCTTTCTTTTTTATAAGTCTGTTTTTTTCCTCTTTCTTTTAATAAAAGATGTAAGAGAGCAACGTTTTAGAAGTGACTACTTACCTTGATGAAAGACACAATCTTCAGGACTGGGAAACTGCTTAGTGTACCTCAGCCACTCACATAATTCTGGTTCCAAGGGCTAGTTCCTGGGACCATAAAATGTTATAATTCTGGCTTTGGCCAATTCATAATTTATAATAAACCAGATGGGACACGGGGTAAAATTTGTTTTTGTACCATTTAAACCAGGGTGAAAAAATTTGAAGCAGCTTAGTCGTATAAATAAGTCTGCAGATGAGATGTTTAAGATGATAAACAAAAGAACAAGCTATTCTCAAACACTTTAGAAGTATGGACTTAAATAAACAGATGATCCATGTGCAAATTATTTCAACCTATTCTGAATCCTGTCCTATTTGGAAGAGATTTGAAAGGTTATTCAGTGGCATTCTAGTTTTATCACCTTAAACATATTTATTTGAAAATACTTTGCCAAAATGTCATTAGTAGATAGTAAAATTACTTTTCTTAAAGCACTGTATAATTCCTACTGTTCTTTCAGAAAAAATCTAAATCAATGTTTTTCAAAATAATATCTGTAAATTATTTTGAATAGGTTTATTTATCTTCCCCCCCCTTTTTTAAATGTATAATTTTGAAGATTTAAGAAAAATATATTGAACATACCTTAGACCTGGCCCAGTAGTGCGGAATAGCTGAGAGGGTGGAGCTGGAGCCATACCTGACACTTGGCCTGCGATCATACCTGATGACAGAGTGTGAGTGACACTAATACGAGAAGTAAGTTAGGGGGCCTGGCGCGGTGGCTCACGTCTGTAATCCTAGCACTCTGAGAGGCCGAGGCAGGTGGATAGCTCAAGGTCAGGATCCTGTTTGAAACCAGCCTGAGCAAGAGCGAGACCCCGTCTCTACTATAAATAGAAAGAAATTAATTGGCCAACTAAAAATATATAGAAAAAATTAGCCGGGCATGGTGGCGCATGCCCGTAGTCCCAGCTACTTGGGAGGCTGAGGCAGAAGGATTGCTTGAGCCCAGGAGTTTGAGGTTGCTGTGAGCTAGGCTGACGCCACGGCACTCACTCTAGCCGGGGCAGCAGAGTGAGACTCTGTCTCAAAAAAAAAAAAAAAGAAGTAGTTAGGGTAGGCACAACAGTATGATAAAAGCAAAAGGAAGCACTGGTGCTTTAAGAGGGCATACTGGGAGATGTGTGGAACAGAGTAAGAGGAGGTTGAATGATGTTTGATGATCAGGAGTTCAGACAGTTAGCTGCAGGGAAGTTAGTCAATAGAGCCTAGAACCCAGGTCCCAGCAAGGGTTGGAAGAATAAGACAAGACCCACTGCTAAAGAGGGTGGGTAAGAAGGCAGGTGACTGAGATAAAAGACTAAAGAAACAGAATCAAGGCAGAAAATACAGAGATATGGAATTTTGATGCTGGTGCAGGGACACTTGTCTTGATGCACAGTCTCTGTCCCTTTCTTCCTACCTCAGGTGTCCTTTGAAAAACCAGCCATATGGTCAGCATGGAGTTGACACCACCCACTGGATTAATCAAAGTGAATATTAGGACTTTCACTAACACTGTTGAAATGCAGATGCTTTCTTCCCTCACTGGTACTATTGCTGTCAGTTTTGGTAGCATGAAAAGAACCATTCTGAGGAAAAAGCTGATACAAGGAGACGGGCAGAACTTGAAATTTGCAGAGAAATGAAGACAAAGCCATAAGGACATAGTAAATCTTGGACCATGTGATGCCTAAAGATGGCATCACCCCTGGACTTTTTAGTTGCCTGGACCAATGCATTCCTTTTTTGTTCCAGCCATTTAGTTTGAGTTTTCTGTCACTTGTGATTGAGAGCAACTGATACGTTAGATGTTGGCCAGGAATAATGAAGAAGCCTAGTTACAAGATGATTCACGGTGGGCACAAAAGGCCCAGGAATAAGATCAAAGTCTTGTTAGGATTTGGGAGACTTGAGGTTAATGTCATGTTAAATCCCAAAGTACTGGACAAGAACTATTTAAATTTCTTTTGCTGAAGATTAGGATTGGCGCTAGAATTTAAAGTCAAAGTTCAGCCTGCAAAAGGGCAACAAAGTGGCTAAGAAAGATGGGATAAGAGACAGGCTGGGCCTGACTCTATTTTTAGCACCCCTAAATTTGAATTTATTCTTGGAATTGGGGACAAAGTTTTTGAGTGGGACCCAAACTCTAATTTTATAATGTAGGACAAAGTAAAACATAAATGCATGTATAAAACTTAATTAAATATTTAAAAATAAATTTTTTTTTTTGAGACAGAGTCTCACTCTGTTGCCCAGGTTAGAGTGCCATGGTGTCAGCCTAGCTCACAGCAACCTCAAACTCCTGGGCTCAAGTGATCCTCCTGCCTCAGCCTCCCGAGTAGCCGGGACTACAAGCATGCGCCACCATGCCCGGCTAATTTTTTCTATGTATGTTTAGTTGGCCAGTTAATTTCTTTCTATTTATAGTAGAGACGAGGTCTCCTGCTCTTGCTCAGGCTGGTTTTGAACTCCTGACCTTGAGTGATCCGCCCACCTTGGCCTCCCAGAGTGCTAGGATTACAGGCGTAAGCCATCGCGCCTGGCCTAAAAAATAAATTTCTTTTATAGCCAATATCTATACCAAGTAAGGTAACCCTATGTAATCAATCATTTTCCTTATTTTAAGGAAGGTACCAAGAATACACATAAAAATAATATGGCAGCAATTATAATTAGAAATTAAATTGCTTTGCTATCCTTTCTCAGAGACACTATACCTATCTTGTTTATTGTTATATTCCCAGTGTTTAATACAAATATTATTTGACCAATTGAATAGATACGCTGAGTCTCTTGCTTTGAATTCCCTCTGATGCTGGCCTTGACACAGGACTTGAATAGATGAAACTTGGGGAAGCAAAGCTTTCAAAACTATTATTTTTGAGCCTGAGTTAATCCTTACCTGCAGTAAAAAATACAGTTATGTAACTGTAAAATTTAAGAGAAAACAAAACTAATCTCTCTACTTGTGTTGAAGGATGGTAATCTATGTACTGATTTAGGCAGTTTTCAGAGTATTTTCTGTTAGTAACATTCTGGTATTTAAACTTACTTGTAAATAATAAATAAACAAATAAATGCAGTTTAAAACACTCAGAAGAGCTGCTTGCTATCTTTGATCATTGGATACTTTGGATATTTTGATCATTGTTCTAGTGGAACTTTAGACTGTGGCAGGAGCTGTATGGCATTTGTGCTTCTTGCCTGTGTTCATTCGTTCATTTCTTTTAAGACTCAACTCAACTGATATTTTCTCCCAAGAAGTCTTCTCTGATCCTGTCAGCAAAAAGGTATTTGTTTAACAATCTTAAGACATGCAAAATGGTCACTGTTACATTATTCATTATTTTTAACAGTAAGATTTTCCTTAATCGGTTGCAAATTCACAGAGGCAGGACTTTGGTTCATTTCTTCCCTTCAGGCCAAACCCTATGGCTTGGCATCTTAGGTCCTCAAAAAAGGTTTGTTGAATGGGACAGATTTGTTTTCTTTCCCTAACTCTGTAATGAGAGATATTATGATGTAATTTTTTTTAATTCTGGCTCTGATTGCAGGAAGCAACCACAACAAATTTTTCTACAAACCTCACCATTAGATGCAGCGGTTCCAGTGTGCAAGTTCTGAAAGCAAACCAGGAAAGAACATTATGTATTGATGTTAGAAATCCACAAATGCTTCAACTTTAAATACTTTCCACTGTTTTTTTCTTCATCAAATGAAATCTTTCCATGTTTTAGCTCTAAGAAAGATTAAGCACATTCAATCTAAGTATGCAACCTACTGGCAAAGCAATCTAAATGAGAAACACTCTGCTGGTTGTATTTCACAGTTGCCAATGGAAACAGAAACAAGTTTGGAAAACTGCAAAGTCAAGTCTGAGCCTTGGCATTATCATGCCTCTGAGGAAAGGCATTTCCTGGGTCTGTTCTTTCTTTCCTTCACTCTTTGTATGCAGGCTGCATGCATCCAGTAAGGCTTCACAAAATAACTGAAAATAGTTGTATTTAGGTGGGAATACCATCAACATTAAAAAAAGGAAAAAATCTCTAAAAGTTATAAAAACAACAAATAAATAAAATTAAATTCATCAGGGAGTCTGGCGAATATTGATATTTTTTCGTAGATAGAGAAAACACAATTTATCTAGTGTGAGAGAATACTTACTAGTCATGGCATTTTAAAAGATTCCTAATTCCATATATCCTTGGCAGCTTCTCAGCCTTACAAATTACAGTTGTTATATGCAAGTTTTGTTTCTCACTCATGGTAGCATGATATATTCAGATACAGAGAAGTCATTGTATTATTTCCAAAACAAGTTTCTTAATTACTTTTATTCATTTTAGGTTAAAAGATGAAGCAGTGAGTTTTCTTTCTAAAAATAATTTTGCTGATAATTTTGAATTATAGACTGGGTTTACATGACAGCTCCAAGACATTTTGGAAGTGGAAAAAAGAATGTTGGCATCGGTGTGAGGAACATTAAGATGCACAAAATGGTTTCCCTGCAAACAGAGCACTCAGCCGTGTAAAAGACTGCCAGTTTGACTGGATTCTTTTCCCTTCTCTCTCCAGGCTCTCATGTGTGTTATCTGATTGGAAAGTCTTTCCAGCTGACTGACAGGTATGGCAAACCCCTGCAGGACAACTCTTTGTAATAGGAACTGAACTCTGTGTTAACATCTCTGTCAACTCCGAGTGCCCAAGCGTTAAGCTCAGCATCTTGGACTGTTTTCCTGAGCTCCATGCCTCACAGTGGGCCCTGCACTAATGAGCACTGGAGGCGAGATTCTTTCAGGCCCTGGGTTCTTCCCCTTTCCTTCTGGCCTGGGCTGCTGAGGTCCCAGCACGATTTGAGGAAGGGCCCACCCAAGGGATTACTTGAATAGACTTTCTAATTTTCACAAATCTTGAAATCATTAAAAATTTGGTTTCTACATTCTATTTCACATCTCAGTCTTGTACTATTAGCCTCCACCCAAGACCTCCCAGCTGGAACGACAGTACTTTCCAGCTGTAGGATTTGCATTGACCATTCCCATGCACTCACTCATTTATTCACTTGTCAAGTTGTCTATCTCCACCCGCATTTAGCAAATATGTCTGTTGACCACATACCACACTCTAGGTACAGTGCTGTGAGTACAGTAGTAAGCAAGAGTGGACACAATCCTGTCCACATGGATCTTATAGTCTGCTTAGGGTAGGGGATATTAATCAAATAATCATCCCCAATATATTTAAAATTAGAAATAAGTTAAGTTTTAGGAAGGAAAGGTACATAATGCTATGAGAGAGTATAGTGGGTTGAAGGGAGAGGGGTAGGAAGGCTTTCTTCCAGAAAAATTCTAGCTTGCTAAACTTATTACTAAAAGCTCAGCACTTGTCCTTGAGGCTGTATCAGAGCAAGAACAAGTTGTTTGAGGAGAAGGAAAGAGAAGTTTATTAATTTGCTGACAAATGAGGAAAATGGTAGACTATTGTCTCAAAGTACCAAATTCCTTCCCCTAAGCAAAAATAGAGAGCTTTTAAGTGGAGGGCTCTCAGATTCAGGGTATTGTTCAACTACAATTGATGGTTTTGATCCTTTCATATCCAGAATCAGATGGGACCTCCCACCAGCCCAGACACTGGGCAACCCAGGACCTTCTGGGACCTCTGCCATCTGGACCTCCACCAGGACAGTTTCTCTGAGCCATCTCCTGCAGTGCAAAGAACAAAAGACACTCCCCTGCCCTGCCCAACTGCTGGCCCAAGACAGGGATCCCAGTGTTAGTTCTGAAAAGGGTGAGAGACAGAAAACATTTTTGTTGTTGTTTTTTTTTTCTAGGCCATTGACTTTGTTACATATTCACCACTCTCAATTTTATGCTTCCATATCTATGGGAAGAGGGGCAATTATTCTGTTATAAGCTGAGATCTGGAGGATGAGTTGGAATTACATGCCAAAACAGTGAGGTGGTGGCGAGCAGAGCATTTCATGCAGAGGGAGCCACGCACAAAGCTTCTCTGGCAGGAGGGGGCTCAGCATTTCCCAGGATCTAAGTAAGGGCAGTGTGACAAGAGCACAGAGAGTGAGAAGGAGGTGTAGGGGGTATGATTTGGAGGAAGTCTTGTAAATCATGATAAGGATGCTGATCATAGAATAAGAAATGATTAAACGCTTTTTGTAGAGCATGACAGTGAAGTTACTAGACTTATGTCGTTTTGGCAGCAAAGGTGAAAACAGATTAGAGTAGAGGTAGGAATGCAGTAGGCAATAGTGGTCCTGGTGTAGAGGAAGGCCCCCGGGCCTTGGTGATGGTGAATATAAATGGTGGTAGACCAATGGATCAGTTGGAGAGATTTTCCAGGGCAGAATAATTGTGCATAGTAATGTATTACATATGGAATGTGAAGGAGAAGATTCTGGAATTGCAGAACATTTTGACTATTGCAGTCACTCAAAGAGAGGGGAAACACTGGAAGAGGATCTCATTTAGAGAAGAAGATTATAAAGGCAGTTGTGGATATGTTGAGTTTGAGACATTGAATGGGAGATGTCCAGGAGGCACTTCAATATTTAGGTCTGTTGACTCAAGTAAATGACTGAGGCAAAAATCTCAATCAATAGAGGTTTATTAAGCCAAAGTTGAGGACACACCCAGGAAAAACGTTGAACTGTACTCAGGCTGTGGCTGTTTTTTTCCAAAGAGGAAGTTGAAACCTTCAACATTTTAAAGACATACAGAGAGAAGAAAAAAGGAATGGGGTTAGAGGGTCAAGGGGCTGATGAGGCAAAGTGGTTACATTGTTGTGAGGCCTAGTAAATCTATATTTTGCATAAAATAAGGGGATTGTTAGAAGGCGAAAAAGGAGTAAAGGAAGTATCAATTACGTAGACATCCCTAGATAGGTGGAATAATGTCTGATTCTGTCTTGACTCCAGTTCTATTACCCATAAAGATAAACTAGTAATTCATTATTAGTGAGAAAATAAATGACTTTAGTTTTAGGTGCTAGACTTGGGTAAAATTTGCATGTCCTTCCTTATGGGAGGTTAGCAAGGAATTTCCTTAATGAATGATCTGTGGGGCCAGTTCTTCACAGGTACCTGAGGCCTTTCCCTTTTCTTTTGCATAGGAGTTGGGGAGGGTGGCCCTGAGACCGATTTTCTTTTTACAGGTCCCAGGTTCAGGAGAGTGGTCTAAGTTGGACTTACACATTTGTGGATTATTGGTGTATAGGTAAGTGGTAATTGCAACCATAACTGTGGATGAGCTCTCTTGCAGAGTGGGTGTGGAGTGAAAATACAGGATGGCCTAAGACTAAGGACTCTGATGTATCAACATTTAATGCTTCAACAGAAGCAAATGAAATTACATTGAGAAGGGTTGTCAGAAAATTACAGAGAAAACTGGGGAAGAATGGTGAATATTCTCTGTCTGTCCACTCTTGCCACTCTGCTCCCTGGGAAGCTAATTTCTATGACCTGTATTGTTCAGGTTCCCTTTGATGTAGGACTAAGCCAATGAGAAAAGAGAGAGATGGGGCATATATTTTCCTGGCTCTCTCCCTGTTATGCCCTGGTTTGACAACAGTTTCATTTTTCCAAAGTCTACAGTTTCTATATTAGAGTGAGTAGTTGAAGAGTACATAAAATGCCAAAAAAGAAAAAAAAAAAGAAAAGAAAAAGAAAGAAAGAAAGAAAAAAAAGAAAAACAAAAAAGAGTGTACCTTTGAGTTTTCAGAGACATTTTGTCATTTTGTGTGGCCTTAAGCAGAAGAACAGACACCGGCAAATCACAGTACAGCAGACCAGGTTTAATGCTCCCTTTCCTACAAAATGTCCAGTGAGACTCATCTGTACTCTCTCCTTATCTTTTTCTGCATCTCCCATATGCTCTTCAATTTACTCCAATTTGACAGCTTACCAATATTTTGCATAAAGAGGAGGAGAGTCAGAGGAAGGTAGCTGGAGGTGAATATGGGCTCAAAGAAGAGTTAAGGAAAAACAGAACAAAAAAACCCCCAAAACCAAACCCCATTTAGTAGAGACTAGAATTAATTTAGCTGCTGTAAGTCTGGTACCTAGTGTGTAATTGGGAGAAGCTTGTAGACACACCTGAGTAACCTTTGTTACTGTTCTCTGTTTTCCACCACGATGGCCCAGATGTGTATGATAAGGTATGCTTGCTTACCATCTTCTGGGTGGCTGTGTCTTGATCTAAATAATTAAATGGGTCCATTTAGTACTATTAACTATCTATACCAATGGCTAGAGGGATTGTTGCTAGCAGCAAAAAGAGAAATTAATTGAAAATAACTAAATGCATATTTTAAAATGAGAACTAAAAACACTAAAAGTATTCTGTAAAGTTAATAAAGCATGAATAATGAGCCAATCCTGAAATTAATATTCACATCTGCCTTTTTAAGTTATTGCTGAATCTTTTAACCAAGTAGAGGTAAAGACTTATCTCTGATCTGGTTTTCTCTTCTTGAGTTGTCTGTGTTGTTCTGCATATGTCTCCTGTCTTTTTCCTGTCTGGGCTAGAAAAGTTGTATCTTTTAGTCGGTGCCTTAAATACCAATTATAGAAGGTTTCTTTTTTAAACATTTGTCATTGCTCTGAGTTCACTGTCAGTGTAGAAATATTACCAACTATCTTTAAAGAAGTTGGCTTCCATCCAGTACTTTGCATTAAATGCCTTCTGTTTATTCTATGTATTCTTTTGGAAAAGACTTCTCTTTTCATTTGCTGGATTGTAGCTTTTAGCTTCTTTTTGAATATTCTCTATCTATTGCCTCTGTATTCTATATACATGTTGTGATGTTAGGGGCTCGATTTCACTTATTTTTATGATGGGAAAGTAATTTGCAGTATGAGTTTGAACTGAAAAAGATTCCCCATTGGGCAAGAACAGTAATGCCATGGTAATTCCTGTCCAAGTCTGTTAAACATCTTTTCTGTATAGAGAAGCTCAGGAGTTCAACCATTTAGAGCCAATATCATGTGGGTTATGTAGATGCCAAAAAATTAGATACATGCAAAGGAGTTTTAATAAGGGAGGGTACAGAAATGGAGTTTAAACTGGATTGAAAACTCAAAATCTGAAAAATTCCAATTACAAATTTTTCAGTTCCCCAGCTGTTTTATACTTGGGGATAAAATATCCCTAGTAATTATTATGTTGTCAGGGCTTCCTATGATGGTCAAAGACTGTCAGTTTAAGTTTACCTATACAAAGTGGGAACAAATATTCTGTGGATTTCGATCAGATATTACCATCCTTGCTTACCAATTCTATTCTTGCTCCCTATGGGCTAGACTCTAGACTCTGCGCTGGTGTCTGCTTCCTGCCTGCACTGCATAAACTGAAACTCCCTGGATTCGACTACTTGCCTACCCCTAACTCTATCAAGTCCCCTCTGAATCATCTAACATCCCAATTTGGACCCCTTGTAGCCAAACTGGCTTTTTCTACATCCTGTATGATACCATCAAGACCATAAGACATCATGCAAAAGCATTGAGTTTGAGTTGAAATTATAGGGTAAATTGGGACACTAAAAAAGATCAATAAAAATGATTGTTGTTATTAATAGTTGGCATACAGTTCTATCCGTACTTAGGTATGTAATCTCTGTGAGCATAAAGCTTATAGGCAAATTATTGTCTAAAGACATGCAGTGATGGCTTAAAAATACCAAGTAGGAGACTCAAGATACACTTTTTTTCAATTCATGAGAATGGACCCATTCTAAACATCATGTGTTAGAAATATATGTTTATTCTTAAAGTGAAAAAAAGAGAGTAGCGAAAGAGCTCAAGAAATTTCACCCCAAAACATGTTTCCTTGGTATAAAGAATATTTTGAATTACAGGCCCTTTGAGATCAAAAAACATTGGAAGGGGCTTTCCCTCCATCTGCATAAATAAGACTGACCAATCAAGAGATTTTAGGGGCAATTGATTTCCCTTCCTCTCCCTGTCATCTCAATATATTGCAGGAAAAAAGATCTAGAATGCAACCAGACCTGGCCCAAATTATTTTAAACACAATACCTCTCTCTCAGGTTAATTTTCAGATCAATCTATTTCCTCAATTCATTTGTTCTCCCTAGTACCATTTGTCACCCCTAAACAGAATTACCTGTACTCCTCATTTCCCCCTTCCCTCTAAAAGGCATGAATAAAAATATCTGGATTCCAGTGGGATATTGAGTAATCACTCTGTGATTCTCCCTATGCACATGGTAAATAAAACTTTCTCTTATTAATCTGCCTTAATTAAGAGTTGATCTTTCAGTAAATTTTTTGGGGACAGGGCAAGTTTCCCCTCACTCCTATAGTAGCTATGTCTTTGAGGGTGTCATTATAATTAAGCAGATAAAATTTCTGCAGCCTTTTGGAAATTTTGGCAAATTGTGGATTTTTTTCCTTTTAAGTCTAAGAAAGGACTTATAAGTGATGAAATATGAAGAAGATTGATTGTAATATGATTATAAATTTAAGATGCAACGTCTTCAAGTTGGCTTTCTTCTTTCTCATAGTTTAAGTTAGAATTTTTCATTAGTTTACTGTTACTAAAGTGATAAAATTTAGAAGGTATTAGTTTTTGACCAATTTTAATAAACTGCATTATCTCAAACCTTTTATTGTTTAATGATCTTATATATTTTGAGAACTTTTCATAGATCCATATAATTCTGTCTACATTTTGAACCTCATAAAGCATTATTACTTTATTATAATTTTATTGTTTATTTTGTTAATATTTCTTTAGATATATTCACATGCTTGTTCTCTCCATTACTTTTTATTTCTTCCTGAATTTTTAAGTTTCCATCTGGAAACTTTTTCTTTTTTTTATTTTAAGCCATGATCTCACTCTGTCTTCCAGGATAGAGTGCAGTGGCATCATCATAGCTCACTGCAACCTCAAACTCCTGGGCTCAAGTGATCCTCCTGAGTAGCTAGGACTACAGGCATGTGCCACCACACCTTGATAATTTTTCTATTTTTTTGTAGAAATGGGCTTTTGTTCTTGCTCAGGCTGGTCTCAAACTCCTGGCCTCAAGCAATCCTCCTGCCTCGGCCTCCCAAAGTGCTAGGATTACTGGCACAAGTCACTATGCCCAGTCTTAGGAATCACTTTTCTTTAAGATTCCTTTTGTATTTTCTTTTGGGTGGTTATGCTGGTGATTAATTCTAGTTTTTATGTTTATAAAGTCTATATTTCCTTATTTAAATTCCTGAAGGATATTTTTGTTGGGTATAGAATTCTAGGTTGTCAGTGTTTTTATGAAAGAATTTTAAAGATATCACTCCATTGACTCCAAGATACCAATGTTTTCATTGAAAAATCAGTTATCAGTCCCATTGTTGTTCCTTTGAAGATAATCTGACTTTTTCTTACTGATTTTAAGATATTAATTTTGTGTGCATTTTCTAGTAGTTTTATACTGACATATCTATGTGCGATTTTATTTTTATTTTTTTCTCTTTGGGATTTGTAAGGATGCTTAAATCTGTGGCCTTATGTGTTTTGTCAATTTTGGACAATTGTTAGTCATTGTTTCTTCAAATATTGCGTCTGCTGGGTTATCTATTTTGTTTTTCTCTGGAATTATAAATAGTCATAAGTTATACCTTGTTTTCCTATCTAATATGCTATATGTATATTTATATATACATACACACATATGATCCCTGACTTATGGTTTGATTTATGATTTTTTACTTTATATTGGCACAAAAGTGATAAGCGTTCAGTGGAAACCATATTTCAAATTTTGAATTTTGATCCTTTCCCAATCTAGCGATATGTGTTATAATACTCTCTTCTTAGTGCTGGACACCAAGAGCAAGCTGTAGCTACACAAGCACAAGGGTAAACAACCATGTATTGTGCTGCCAGTGTTTTTTGAATATTGTATTTTGTGTTTTTGCACCTCATTATGTCTACAAAATGCACATCTGTATACAATATTAAATACTATTATAAAATAGGTTTTGCATTAGATGATTTTGCCCAACTGTAGTTCTGAACATGTTTAGGGTAGGCTAGGTTAAGCTATGATGTTTGGTGGGTTAGATGTATTAAATACATTTTGACTTAATATATTTTTAACTTATGATAGGTTTTTCAGGATGTAATCCCATTGCAAGCTGGGAAGCATCTGTATGTATATCTCAGCTAACTAACTTTCAGTTAGCTAATTCTCTTTTCACCTTTGTCTAATCTACTCTTACATTCATCCATTAGATTCTTTTTTATAGTTTTAAAATTTCTACCAAAATTCTTAACCTTTCATTTTAATTTCTTGAAAAGTCTAATCATACTTATTTTAAATTACATTTAATAACCCTTTATCTGGAGTCTGTCTTTTTTTTCTCTTGGTTTCTTATTTTCAATTGTTGTCTTCTCATATGCCCAGTTATTTGGGTTTTTTTGAGTGCCAGACAATATATATGAACATTTTTAGAGATATTTTAAAATTGTGGATGATGTCATCTTCTTCTAGAGATTTACTTTTGCTTCTAACAAGCAGCTATGGTAGGAACTAGCAGACCCAGATAAACTTTCATTCAATTAGGTACAATGCTGATTCAAAACCTCGCTTTAGTCTCTGTTAGAACTGGTCTATTTTTTATCACCTTAACTCCTAGGATGCAGTCCTTACATATCCCAATCAAAGCCCCGGATGTTTGTTATGGTATTTCCTCTTTGATGAAGCCCCAAATCCCAATTTTTGTTCCAATAGCCTCTGGAATATGCTCAAAGCTATGCTCAATTTCTCAGACTCTTAGCTGCCACTTTTAAAATCAGCAATCTCCTATAAGGAAAAAGCAGTCTCAGATGTCAGACTCATCATTCTGGGATTCTGGGCTTTCTTCCAGACCCATATTTTGGCTCTGCAATTTCCTACTTGCTTGTTAGCTGTTAGATGCCTCAACAATATATATTTTACATTTAATTTAGTTTTCCTAGTTGTTCTCGGTGGACAGATTGGTATAAAATCACTCAGTCATTGTTTTATGTGGTACTTTTTAAAAAACAATTTTCTTAAGCTATTCAGACATTAGTCTGCAATGAACACACTCAGCATTTTAAAATAAATATTGTCATTTGAGATGAATGTATAATATCAGTCAATTATTTAGCTATCTGTTATTTATTTAAGTCACAGTAGCTAGGCTAGCGCCAATTGGATTTGCCTTTTTCCAAACATTTTCCCAAAGCATATATGTAGATGATGATGAATAAAGCAATTTGGAAGAAAAAGGCTGAGAAGGCAAATATTTTCAGATGTTAATGTATTTTCAGGGAGGGAATATCTAAAATCACTGAAATACTTCATATTGTTATGACTGACTGGTGAAACTTTAATATAAAAATCAAATATGCATGTTTTGTTTATTTTCTACTATAAAAACAAAATAATATTTTGTAGTATTCTATAATATTATATAGTATATTACATATAAAAACAAAATGCTATTAAGTAGTATTCAAGAATACTACACAGGTGATGTTTTTTACTTATTATTCTATCATATCAAGAGGCAAATACTGTTAAGTGTCCCATTATTGGTAAAACTAAGTTTGATTACCTGCTTAAGGTGGCAACTGCTAGACTTTTCCATTATAAGATATATTCTTCTTTCTATAGTTATTAAGTAGTTTGTGGGAATGATACTGTGAGATTATATAGTTTTCTCCAACAGGATCACAAGCAATTGTCTTAATAATAACTGATGATCCCTGCCTGGATCAATTTATAAACTGTGGCTTGTAGAATGGTGATTTTCTATTTCTTTCATTCCTTCCCTATCAGCTGGCATTCACTAAAGAAGAGTCACCCTTCCCTTCCTCCACACCTTTTTTAAATATCACAGAAGGGCTCTTCCTCCCCCTTACCCCACTCTTTTTGAGTAGCATCATCACAGTCTCTTTCAGAATCTGGTCCCAGGTGACCCTGACATGCATCCACAGTCTTCATATTCCACACACACGATAGCCTTTGTAGTTCAATTATTCCTTAAACAAGTATCTTTCTAATATTTCTTTTCATTAAGTTAATCAGAGTCAGATTTTTAAGATGTGCAATCCAAATGATCCTTATTACTAAAATTTGAAAAACTGCTTTCTAAAAGTTGGCACCAATTTGCAAAACCACTTGCAGTGTTTGAGGATCCCAGTCTCACTTCACTATATTGTGCTTATCTCTGTCAAATATTAAACTAACCTTAAAGTAATTATATCTAATCTATAAAAAGATTTTGGCCCATTGGAAATGCAGGCCTTAATTACAAAGAGATAGAATTGTTGTTGTTTGTATTTAAACATTTTATGAATTTCTTAATTCTTGGGACAGGAAGCAAATTCTACTTGAGCAATCCCACATATATTCACTGAGAATGTAGTATGTGTTAGGGATTGGAGCTATAACAACAAACGAGAAAGACGTGGTTGTATTTTTGTAGCTTCTAGTTCAGTAGAAGATACAAATATTTAAATGTGCAAATATGTTACAAAGAACCTCATTTTAATGAATCTCAGAGGCTTTGGTGCTTTTTTGATTTCACCAGAAGCTCTCAGTAGAAAGTTTTCACACAACTATCTATCTCATGACTACCACCTGGCAATGTTATCAATCATATGATGCATCCTCATTTCAGAAATATTAAAATGTGAAAAAAATGAGTATCTTGGAGGTGATGAAATGAAACAGTAAGCACTTGGGAAAGTCATAGGAACAGCAGTAGAAGTAGACATTGAAAGTGGAGGAAATCTTTCTGAAGGAAGTGTAGACTGAGACCTGAGGGATGAGCAAGAGTTTCAGAAGAGAATGAGAAAGAGGATTCCAGGCAGAAGTCACTTTCCCTGACACTTTCCTCATCTTTGAATCAGGGCTTTGGGTACTAGTTTAAAGCAAACATATGTATGTATTTTAGTGTTTTATTTTATTTTGCTTTAGCAGCAATATATTTTTAAGAAAATTCTATCTGGAAGCCTAATTCATAAAACACCTAAAGAGTAGTTGCTCTGGTCAAGAGAGTGGAGGTGAAGTTGAGTTCTACTCTCTTCTCTTCCCTTCTGCCCTTGAGGGGGTTCCCAGGAGCATGGCTTCAAAATCACTGACTAGATGGTCCTAATATCCCTTCTACTTTTAGTGGTCTATAATTCAATGTAACATACTCATTTGGACACTATCTGAAGTTCAATTTAGCTTCAGAAGATTATACAACTGGCAAGTTACCAATGTGGGCTTTGATACAGATAGTCTGATTCCAAAGCCCACACTCTTAACCTTATACTATACGACTCCACAATGTTATTACTATTTTTTGTATCTGTAAAATAAGGATAATACATTATTCTAAGATCACTGAGGAACAAATGAACTTCATCTGTTTGTGCATAAGTGATGTTGCTTTGGGTGTGTCCATAAGATCTTGCTTTTTCATCCATTATTATGTAACAAATTTCTCCCAAATTCTGTGGTTTCAGACAGTAATAATTTTACACATAGATATCACTTATACATATGCAATTTTATATATACATATACCTTTGTAGTTTGGAAATTCCAGTGGCTGGTAATCAGCCACGTGGCCTGGTGATTCTTCTGCTCCAGGTGACATTGATTGACTGGGGTTACTCAGTGTAATGCGGTGGGTGGCTGGTCTGGCCTGGAGGCTTTTCTAACATGCTTGAGGCCTTAGTACGTATGTCTGGAAGGCTATGCTCAGTTGGGCCTTTCTTCTCAGTGTGGCCTCAGTCTTTTCCATTTGCTTTCTCTATTAGAGTGATTGACTTTTTTACAGAGTGGCTGAGGCTGCCAAGAGTGAGTCTTGCAAGAGAGAGGAAGTAGAAGCTATCAGTCTTTTAAGGCCCAGGCCCAGAAACTGACACAGCATCACTTCTACCACATGCTATTGGTCAAAACAGGCACAGAACCTTCCCACATTCACAGGACAGGGACATACAACCAATCTCTTGGGGAGAAGGATATCAGAGAATTCGAGGCCATCTTTCACTTGGCGCAGACCTGGCTGAGAACACAGTCTGTTAGAGCACAGGCAGCAAGTGCAAATGGGTTGGAGTCTAGATTTATATCTTTTCCCTCTAGTTTCAGGGGTGAGGAAATTACAGTATGCTAGAGGATTTATGAAGCAATTCACTGAGTCAACCAAGTGTGAAGATTGTTCTTTATCTTTGGGAAGGAAAGGCTGAATATCAGTGCACTAGGGCTTGTTTAAAGAAGTTACTTGTCTCAAGAAAAGTAGAAAACCAATTTGAATAAAATAATTGTAGCAAGGGTAGAAGAGCAACATATGATACCATTTTAGGGCAGAAAAAGTTTAAGGTTAAAATGTACTTTTACTGTGGCTCAAGAAATTACCTAGTTGTCAAGCACTGAGCTTTTGGGGTTGGAGGAAATAGCATGACAGTGTCTTCTTTAACAGATGGGACTGTGGTAACCTCTGAGAAAGGAAGACTAGTTATGAAAATGCTGATGATTACCCTGGAAAGAAAGAAGCAGGTGGGAAGAGCTGGCCTATCTTTAGGAATATAAAATGGAAGATGGAATAAAACAACTGAGATGGGAACAGCTACCAAATGAATAAAGAGAAAGTACTTGGGACATGAAAGGAAGGGAAAAAATAGTAGATTTGGATTATGTAATTAATCCAGGATAATTTATAGATTTTGGGATTGATGTGGGGGAATGTGAAGGTGGGATTGAATGTGAGGTGTAGCAAGAAAATAAGAAGGGAGCTGTTGCAGACAAAAGGAACCGGTGGAACTTGGCTGTGTGAGTAGAGGGTGACAGGAAGAGGGAAATAAGTATAAAGGAACCAATGGATGGAAAGACCAAAATGAATGAGGCCAATGGCCTGCAGCAGCCAGAACAAAGGCTCTAGAAATAGGAACATAATTGAAGAAGTGGGAGGGTATGACAGAAGGTGAGGTTAATTAGATGGACAAAAGAGAAGACTACAATTATTATATTACAATGCCACTATTATTATTCTTATTGTTGTGGGTATGGTTATTATTATTGTTACTTCTTTAGAATTTCTCAGAGCAGTTATTTCAAACCTTTCCAACTTGCTAAGCTCCCATTCCATTCTCAGTCAGTGGCAGTATCTCCTACTCTATTGAGAATAGTGAGATAAGTGATAGGAACCCAATTAATTTCAATTTTACATTACATATTCTGTGTGTTTAGTAATTCTATTCTTTACTCTTATTTTAAAATGGGCCTTCATTTTCGAGGTACCTTTGATGTCACTTCCTCTTGCCTCCTATAGGAATCGGGTCCTTTAATTATCTGTTTCTTTCTCACACATTCGGTGCCTCCAGCTCTACTGACTTCTTTCTTTCTGAGGAGAAGCATTTTCGTGTCTCTTCTGTGCTGAACGTATCTTGTCTCTCTTTGCTATTACGATGACCTGTGTTTTTATTTCTTTCATTTTACTACTAACCTTCCTGCAAATGAAGTCCACACTTTTTTCAATCCATCACTTAAACATCTGAAGTTTCAAAGCAGGAAAGAAAAGTGTAACATTTCAAAAGAAAAGAAAGTCACGCACAAGAGGAGACATGACAACTGTAACTATTCTACAATCAAAGACAGAGATAGTGGAGCCAGTTTCAATGGTTCTTGTTAGGTGAAGAAGGTGGAGATGAAGGACAAAGTGGATAAAATGCATCTGCAAAAGCCTTATAAGGATTCTATTCCAAAAAATGAGGAAAAGGTAGAGAGGAGAATCACAGTCATGAGGGTGAAGACCATACTAAATCTGATACTGTGGAGAATGAAAAATATATAAAAAGTAACACACACACACTTGCTTGTGTATGTGCAAAAGAGAAACAGTAAGGAAAATGTCTGCCTGTGTGTATGTACCTATGTGTGTGTGCCTTTGAGGGTGTTTGTGGGTGTGTGTATTATCAGAAAGTGATACTATTTTTGAAATTTTCCTCAGTTTGAAAGATAAATTGTGAATATATATCATATATAGGAATTATTATTCTAAAGTCACAGAGTCAAATCTCTAGGAAATAATCTATTTCTTTATTTCCTCTAAATCATCTTAAACTTTGACCTGTTTTCTCTATTCTGAGAAAATCGGTGCTAATCCTGACTGCAGCCCTTTCCCCTCTCTAGGATGATACAGAAGGTGTGTGTGGTGTTTAGGAAATGAAGGCAGGGTCTCGACTCTCTAGCCCACTGTGGTGGCCACTCGTGGCACAAGCACCCATGGACGCTTGAAATCCAGCAGTTTGTGTGTTTCAGTGCCATGTGTAGAGCAGCACCACTCCTCTGTGGGCTTGCTACCCACCCTGGGCTTTGCCAGGGAGGCAGAGGTAGATCTTCTAGAACTCTCCAAGTTGTCTAAAACTATCTGTGTCCCAGCATCCAACACAGACACAAACTCACACATACAGCCTCATAGCTACTCAGGGACAGCTGGCATAATATTTCTGATGAGTATAAACTTTCACAAAAGATTACCTTTGAGTTGCTTTTGCTTCAGGCCCTATAAATATTCTTGAGTATCCAAACAACACAGGGGAGTCTGGTTTGGGTTTGAGGATGGCTAAGAAGTACAACTGGGTCTCAGTTTACTCCTGAAGCATCATAAAAGCAGAGCTGAAATACATAAAGACAAAGCTGCAAATGCGTAGGTGCATCTCCTCCTCCTTGCTGCCTCCCTTGTATCTCACCCTGAAGCACACCCAATTTCAGGTTTCTTGGCAGCTCCTGAAAAGAAGAATGTCTGCAAAGTCGGGGGTGGGCTCACTGCCTTTTGTATTTCAAGCCACATCAGCACCCTGAAATAACAAATTACCATCAAAGGCAATCATTCAGTTCACTTTCTCTAGGAAGCCATGTGAACCAGACCAAAAACCTGGGTTCCAGGCCTTGAAATTGTTGCTTTTCCAGCACGGGGACAGTCTCTCCTTCTCTGAGTTTCCCATTATAGTCTGCTTAGGTGACTTCTGTGGGCAGGCCTGGCAGTGACCACCACTTGAAGGAAGGACATTAGAAATAGCCTGTGTACCTTCTTGGAAAGAGGGAAGGGAAAATACAGAAGAAAAAAACATACATTAATACAGCAATAACTTCTGCCAAACATATGTAAATATCTTTTATTATGCAGACGGATCAAATTAAAGTATGTACGTGGAAATGTTCTGATAAATGGACCATAGCTCTGGGACATATTTGCTTTCTGTTTTTCAAATTATAGTTTCCAAATATCCTGAGTAAGTTTTATGACAAAGACACAGCTTCCATTTAGACAGTTAGGTTTTTTGGTAATAGTGGATTTTAATAATCTATTTTGGGAATTCATTTCTGGCATAATGAATAAGATAATGTCTCGTTCTGAGTCTGTTTTACTCAATGAGAGAGAAATATTGTCAAAAATCCACAATTAACTGGCAATAATTAACTAGAATTATATACTGGGATACTGGCTACAATAATTGCTCAATTAACACTATGTGTTTTCTTTGAAAACAGCGAAGTATGATTGATGAGATTTCTGTAACACTCTTACCCAGGAACATTAGAGAAATAACCAATAGAGATCAGCTGCTAAACTCAAATATTTATCTATAGGCCAAACAATTATTTCTAGTCATTTTTTATAACTAACATACTTCTTTTTACTTACAATATAGCAACTCAGTCCTTAATATGGAAAGATAATTTAATGTATCCACCATTCCCAGTAAGGCATGGGCTTTGAGTTTTCCCTTGGATGGCGTAGAAATGGCTTTATCCTGAGGAATTCATGTCTCTCTACAGCTGCTTCTGTGAATAAGGGCATGTATCTGTGAGTTGGCTTGACTGTCAGTCACAGGGCTGTATAGGAAAGTCCCTTCACGAAAAATGGGACTAGAACACAGTAATCTGTTGAGCTAACTGGAAGCCAATTCCCACCCCCCCGCCGATGTCTGTCTCCAGAAGAGGAGAGTAGAAAAAATGGAAAAGAAGAAATTTGTGAAAAGATAATATTTTTAAAAATTTGATGAAATACACAAATCTAAAAATTCAATAGTTATAACAAATTCCAATCATACTTGGATACATCATGGTGGAATTTCAGAAGTCTGAAAATAAAGAGATTTAAAAAACAGAGAGAGAGAAAAGAACAGATGCTACAAAGAAATAGCAATTAGACTAATGACAGACTTTTCAACAGCTATAACAGATCTAGAAAATGGTGGAATAATTTACTTAAACTGCTGAGAGAAAATAAATGTCAGCCTAGAATTATAAAATTTGCTGAATTTTTAAGAATAAACACAAAATAAAGACACTTTCAGACATAAAAACCTGAAAAAAAAAATTGCAACCCCTAGGTTCTCACTAAAGGAAATTTTAGAAGATATATTTGAGAGTACAGGGTTTCTTTTAGGGGGTGATGGAAATGTTCTAAAATTGATTATGGAGATGATTGCACAACTCTAAATACCCTAAAAACCATCGGATTGTACACTTTTTTATGTACAAATGGGTGAATTGTATGGTATGTACAGAAGATTAAATAATGTCCCCCCAGAATTCATGCTCACCTGGAACCTCAGAACTTGACCTTATTTGGAAGCTGAGTCTTTGCAGATGCAATTAGATAAAGATCTCAAGATGAAATCATTCTGGATTTAGAACATCAAATTCAATGACTGGTGTCCTTATAAAAGGTTAAGGCACTGACAGACACAGAAAATAGAAGACCTTGTAAGGATGGAGGTAGAGATTGGAGCTATGCTGCCACAAGCCAAAGAGTGCTGGAAGCCATCAGAAGCTGGAAGGGATAAGCGAGGATTTTCCCCTAGAGCCTTTGGAAGGAGTGTGGCCCTGTCAACACCTTGATTTCAAATTTCTGGCCTCAGCAACTATGAAAGACAATAAATTTATATTGTTTTAAGTCACTGTGTTTGTAATAATTTGTTACAACAGTCCCAGGGAACTAATGCAATATTTAAGTTATGTCTCAATAAAGTTGGCATATATGATGTTCTTGAAGAAGAAAGTAAATTGTTCAAGAAGGAATTCAAAGATGCAACAAGGACTGGTGAGCAAGAAATCTGGAAACTATGTGGGTAAATCTGGAAAAAAATTGGATAGTATAAATAGTAATACTTGATTTTGACACAGAAAAGTGACTCCCAATCCTGGGAATCACTTGAAGTCCAAGTGGATCTTTGGCTTCGTGTAAGAAAGAAATCAGGGGGACAAGCAAACAGTATGAAGTGAAAGCGAGTTTTATTCAGGAAGTATGGGAAGTCTACTCCACAGAGTGAAGGCTAGTTCTCCCTGTGGAGGAGAACTGGCCCCATGGTTCTGATATCCCGTCTCTTTAAACAACAGCTTAATTATAGACTAAGCAAAGGGAGGAATATTCATGTTATTTCTTGGAAAGGGGTGATATTTTTCTAGAATTAGGGCGATGCCCTCCTTTTGACTAAATATGGTCAAATAGGAAGTGTCATGGTGTCAGGTGCATGATGGGAATGGGAGGTTTCCTAAGAAACTTTTATGGTAATGAAGTTTATAATGAAGCTGTAGGTCAAGAGGAGGTCAATTTCTCCACTGTCTTGGTTCTAACCGATTGTCATGCCTCCATCTTGTTTTGATCAGGTAGTTTGAAACTTCGTTTTGAGACTTCCTCAGTTAAACAATGTCTGCACAATTTAGGAATGCCTGAAGCAGTGCCCAAAGCAGTGCCTGAAGCAGTGTCTGCTGGCTCCCTGTCTCAATTTTGGTAGTTAAATTAAGATAGAACATAAATGTTTAGCAAAATTAACATGTAAGATGAGGAGGGTGTGATAGGTATTAAATGTAAAGTATTTCTGTTTGGAAGGAAGTATGAAATATTAAAAAATCTTAGATGTTAATAAGTTTACATATTAAAATCTTAAGGTTAACTATTAAGTGAGTAGAAATAGAGTATGTAATTTTCAGAAAGTATTTAATTATAGTATGCAATTATAGAAAGAAAAAATGGAGTTAAATACTTAAACTTACAAAAGAAGAAAGGGGTAGAATGGCTAAACTCTCCAGTTAGAAGGCGAAGAGATTGGATTAAAAAAAAAAAGTCTAGTGTGCTATCCCCAAGAGGAATCTCAAAAGTAGAAAGACACAAAAAGTAAAAATGAAAAGATAGAAATAATTATAGAGTGACTTACTATCCTGATTTGCATTAATCTCTCTGCTTTTGACTTTGTTTGAAAATGTCTATAATAAAATAGCAAGTCAGAGAAAAACCATATTATTAGAGAATTGATGGATATTTAAAATATAGCAAGATATCTCTGTGAACAAATTTATGTCAATGAATAAAAACTCATAGACAAAATGAACAATTTCTTGGAAAAACATAACCTAGTAAAACTCAATCAAGAATAAAAATCCTTTGTACTCCCATAACTATTAAATTAAAGCAGTAGTTAAAAATACCCTCACAAAGAGAATACCAGACACCAATAGTTTTACTTTGGTAGTTAATGTATGTTTTCCAAATTACTGATCAATTTATATTTCCATCAGCAGAGTGTGAGAATTTTCATTGTTTTAATTTTAGCCACTCTGATAAATATGTAGTGAGAATTCATTGTGTTTTTAATTTGCATTTCCTTGATTACTGATGCGGTTGAGAATCTTTTTCTGTTTGCTAGCCATTTGCTTCTTTTTTGAATTTCCTTTTCAAATCTCTTGTCCATTTTTCTAGTGTAGTTGTCTCTATTTCATATTATTAGTTTGCAGAAATTTTTAATGTTGTCCTGATTTGAGCTCTTGGTTAGATTTACATATTTTCTCTCATTTTATGACCTGCATTTTTACTCATTAATAGTGTTTTTGATTAACAGAAGTTCTTTGTTTTAATGTAGTTCAATTTATCCATTTTAGCCTTTTTATTTTTTCTCTTTTTCTTATTTAACTGACTAGCTCAAGCAATGCAATGTTACATAGAAGCACTGACAGCAGATATCTTTGTCTTGTTTTCAATTTCAAAAAGAAAGGTTATGATATTTCATAATTATATACAATTGTTTGCCATTAAAGACATCCCCTTCTATTCCTATTTTGCAGATATTTTAAAAAATGTGAATGGATGTTAAATTTATCAAAGGGATTTTTTGGGCAATGATTGAGATATGATTTTTAACCTACCATGTTAGAGGAAAGTTTCACTGAACATAACATTTTTGATTAATAGCAGTTTTCCTCTGGGCCTTTGAAGAGACCATTGCAATGTCTTCTGATTTTCACACTTTCTGAGAAGTCAGCTGTTAATATCATTATTATTATTACTCTATCAGTGGTCATTTTTCTGTGGTTACTTTCAAGGCATTTGCTATTTATCTTATTTTTTTCTTTATCTTAACACGGTGTGCTAGATTGCTTTTTATTGTCCCACAAGTGTTTGTGGTTCTGTTTATTTTTCTTCAGCCTTATTTTTTCTGTTTTTCAGATTGGGTAATTTCAGTTGCTGTATTTAAGTTCTCTGTGGTTTCTCTTGACAACTCCGGTATGCCGTTTTGCCCATCTAGAAGATTGTACAGTTTTAATGTATATACTCCCTCAGCTTTAGAATTATCATTTAGCAATAATATTTATTTCTTGGTTGAGATTGCCTGTTTATTCATTGACACCATATCTTTCTTCAATTATTTGAATATATTTATAGACATTCTAAACCTCTTCTGTGGTAAACTCCATACGTGCCTAAATACTTGGATAATTACCAAGATTTTCAGCAGAGGGGAAACTCACAGAGGACCAGGTTTTAAAAGTGGTACAAAGGACATAACAGCAGGAAAGAAGAGCGAGTTTTGGTTCTAAGGATAAAAGTAACTTTTACTGGTTTGTTTGCTTTGGGCTCTGTATTCTGACCTTTAGATTTTCTGCTATTTGAATTTTCCGTAAGTGGCAATGCACATTTTAAAGAAAAGCCTCAAATTCAGAGATTTTGTTCTGCATTACTTTATTTTTCAAGAACAGACGTCGTTTTGCTTTTTGCCTTCTTCTCTGTGGTGTCCCCTAGGACCTCATAATATGACTAGTTTAGCTATCAGTCAGTTATGCAAGCAGTTCAGGTTCTTACTTTGGGTCTCTGTGGTATTCAGGCTGTGATCTGAAAATTCTTAGCCCTCCAATGCAATTTTTATTTGTTTCTTTATGCTTTTAGATACTTTTCTGTGACTTTAGATGCTTTTTTTGTTCCTTAATTTCTTCCATGTTTTATAGTCATTATCAGCTGAAAGTTTGCAGGCTGCCCTTACTGGAAGGTGATCTTGAATTAACTTTCAATATTCTCAGTTTTTTATTATCTGAAAACATATTTGTTTCACTTTCATTTTTGAAGAATGATACTGCTGTGTATAAAATTCTAAGTGGGAAGTTGTTTCTGTTGGTATGTTAAAGATATTTCACTCTTTAAGTTTTCATTTGATGAAAATTGGGAAGTCAGCTGTTACTCTCTTGCTCCTTTGAAAGGAATTTACATTTTATCTTTCCCCTTGGATGCTTTCAGGATTGTTCTCTTTTTATTTGATGATATGTTGTTTCACTGTACCGCATCTCTGTGTGAATTTCTTTTAATCTGACCTGCAAACTCTTGAGCTGTGCCTTATTCTTTCACCAATTTTGGAAAAATGTCACCGAATATTTTCATATACATAGTACCACTTTCTTATCATCTTTTACAACTCCAATTAAATGTATGCTAGACCTCTCATTGTGTTCTCTATGACTCAAAGCCTGTTACTGCATTTTTCAAACTTTTTGTCTCCCTGTGCATCATTCTGAGTAGTTTTTCCTGACCTATCTTCTAGCTTTGTCTAATCTGCTCTGAAACCCATCCACTGAGTTATCAATTTAGGTTATTTGTATTTATAGTTTTAGAATTTCAAATTATTTCTTTTTATAATATGCAATGTTTACTTTTTATAGTTTCCAGTTCATTTTCAAAACTTAAAAGTTGGTCTTCAAGCTTCACTACCATAGAAATGATAATTGCTTTATATTCTGTTTTTGATAATTATACTATCTGGATAAATTATGCATGTTTCTACTTACTGTTATTTGTGCCAGATCTTATTCATGTTATCTTATTTCCTCATGTTTCTGGTTGTCTTTGATTAGGTGCTGGATATTGTATTTGAAAAAATTATTTATGGAAATAATTTGAGATGAAAAATGATGTTAATTTTTCTAGAGAAGATTTACTTTTGTTTCTTTCATGTGCCTGGTGGCAGTACTAGTCTAGGATCACCTTAATATAATTTTAGGGTTTGAGATATTCAGCACCACGCAGATGATTTGATCACAGGGTGAGGCTAAAGATGTTGCAGTCCATATAGTTCTTGGTTTGTTTCCAGTTCACTTAAATTCATGAAAAACACCTTGCAGTCCTTACGAGCCCAAAATTAAATGGAGAGTTCTTTTCTAGATTCTCCAGTTTTGACTCCTACTATGTTCCTATTCCAATGAAGCTGTAAAAAGTGTTTTGCAACCTCTTAGTTAGCTCTTTTGGATTTATAAATGCCCACTGGGCAAAAGTGATTTTGAATGTTAGGCTCATCTCTCTAGATTCTTGTTTTCTCCTAGATTCCCAATTGCTTGTTAGTTTTTAAATGCATTGAGGAAGTTAAAAAAAAATTGTTATCTAGCATTTTTCATTATCTTTAGTAGGTTTAATCCAAATTACTGGATTGGCTAGTGCTGGAAGTGAAATCCTCTAGAGTGAGACGTTTGCATTCTAAACCATTCTATTATACTCCTCTTACTTTTGCCTTCTAAGCAAAAAGAATAGTGCTGAAAATCTTCAGTACAAATGGCTTACCATCTCATTCATAATGTAACCTATAAGATTATATGAGGAATGTTTTTAGAAGAACCTATAAGATCCCACCTGATCTGCCCTCCTTCAACTCTCTGACCTCATTTTCAACTACTCTCTCTCGTTCATTTTGCTCCAACCACGCTGATTTCCTTCCTGTTCTTCCAACATACCAGGCATGCTTCTGCTTCCTTCACGATCTTCACATTAAAAAAAAAAAAAAAAAGATCTTCACATTTGCTGGTCTCTGTGCCAGAAATTCTCCTGTCTCAGATATCCATACTTCCTTTAAGCCTGAAGTTAAATGTCCCCTTCTTAGTGGAACCTTGTCTGACTTCTCTGCCTAAAATTTCACTGTTTTTCTCTTACCCCATTGCCATTGTTTTGTGCTGCTATAACAGAATGCCACAGACTGGGTACTTTATAAGGAACAGAAATTAATTCTCTCACAGTTCTATCGACTGGTAAATCCAAGAACAAGATGCCAGCAGATTAGGGTCTGGTCTCTCTGTTTCCATTATGGCTCCTTAAATACTGCACTCTCCAGGAAGGAGGAAGGTTGTGTCCTCTCATGGCAGAAAAGCAGGAGAGAGAGAGAGAGAACTCACTCCTACAAGCACTTTTTATAGTGGCATTAATCCAATTCATGAAGGCATTCAAACCATGGCACCTATACTAATAAATACTACCTATTGCTATACTGTTTTATTTTTTCCTTAGCAAGTATGATTATTTAACATATATATTTTCATTTTTTAATATTATTAGAAACCTGTTTCATTTATAATATAAATTCCTTGAATGCAGGGATTTTTGTCTATTTGGTCATTGCTCTATCCCCAATGCACAGAGGAGAGCTTGTCACATAATAATTATTCAGTGAATGTTGAATGAATGATAGGGGAACCTTTGTTTATGTTCCTGAAACAGACTAGATATAAATTAAACTCTGTTTAAGGACTGCTTTTCCAAATTCCTTAAGGAACAAAAGGCAATACTGATTGAACAAGTGTTGTTTTTTATCAAGATTTAAATGTAAAAGGGAAAAAACCCAATTGTTTACTAGCGCCGGTGAATATTGTACAGGTAATTGATAGACAGTAAAGCAGTAGTTCTTAAAGTTTATCTTGCGTAAGAATTATGTTATCATGCTTATTAAAATAAAGATTCCTGGGCAGGCCCTTCCTTTGGAGATACTAAGTCAGCAAGGATGGTGTGATACCCAGTAATGTGCATTTTACACTAACATTTCAAACTTTAAGTAATATTGATCTGAGGAACCACAATTTGCTCCCTGAAGCACATAAATGAGTACAATAGTTAGTAGCTGAGTTTGGGAAAACATTTCCTTCTCTGACATTGCAAACTCACTGACTGGTGAATATCCTTCAGCAACTGGTTTTTAGTCTCCATGATAATTTGCTAGTATTCTCAGAAAGAGCCCAGCTTCCTCATGTCTCAGTTTTCTTCTTTGTAAATTTATTATGAACTCACACTTACTATTTCACAGTTATAAAGTGCTGAAAGTGCATTCCTGAAGCAGAATTGAATACATTAAAACATCTGATAATAAACAGAGGTTACACTGGAGAGGAGCTCACGGGTTCATGCTTCATTCTCTTGGACTTGTGATATTAAAATGCTCACCAGCTGTGTTCAATCAGTATGTATTTCTTTTCACATTTGAATGTAGTCCCAACTTGGACACAAAGGATGAAGAAATATAATCTATAATTGATCAGAGAAAAGAATTAACAACTTAATCTTATACCTCCTTTTTTTGACCTGTATTCTTCAAGCTCCATTTCAGTAATCCACAAATTCTTGCTACCACCTGATATTTGAATATAAAGCATTAAAGTGTGAATTGCAAAGTTTTTGTTTTTAAGGGTCGGGAAAGGGTTAGGACATGCTAGGTCTGGATTTCATTCTTTTCTAGACTTCCTGTGTAATTCAATGCTCCTCCATCTGCACTCAGGATCCGATTAGAATAAAAGAGAGATTTCAGTCAGTAACTGCGTTTCTAATGGCAGCTTCCCAGTAGACATGCAGGTACTTATGTGAAGAAAAGGCCATTCTCACTATATCTAAGTCAATTTGGAACAATGTATTTAAGAGAATAAACTTTACATTTTCACTCAGCATTCCATCTTACCTTCAATTTAGAAACAAACAACTCTTTCCACAAAGATGTTGTGGGATTTCCTCTACTAATCTGTTGAAATGAAGCACCTACTTTTTAAGGATTTATGAGGATGGTGGCATAAATATGTGGTAGTTCTTGTTTTTAGCTGTACAACAAGCTTTCTTATGTACACCTCCCAACTTCATGTAATAGTCCCCGCCCTTATACACTTCAGTATTAGTGGATGGAAATGAGACTCAGTCTTGGCCAATAGGAACACTTATTCTCCTGGCCACATAGATTGGTTCAGAGGTAGCTTAATGACATCAGCCAACCAATCAGACTTCTTGGGATATTTCTACTGAGACAAGGTAGAAAATTGTCTTTTGCCTCTGTGGTCCCCTTGCTGGAAGGCTGTGATCTAAGACCGCTGGCAACTGTCCTCCTCACATTCGGATAGAGCCTGACAACAATAGGAAAGAATGAGGCCATGTTCAGATGGAAGTAGAACTGATACATGAGGGAAAGAATTTTTTAAAAATTTTATTTTTAATTGACACATAATAATTGTATGTATTTATGGGATACAGTGTGATGTTTCAAGGGGAAAGGATCTTGATCACCTGGTCCTGGATATACTTATGCTTGATGCTGAGACCATTCCTTCCCTTCCCAATTATATAGTAAATACATTATTTTTTATTTTTTTTCAAATTCATGACTTTTATAGAATCTATCAGAGATAAGTATTTTGCTTAAGAATTCAGAGAAGTATTTTTCCCATTTTTAAATGTGGCTGTTTGTTCTCTTATTGTTGAGTTCCTGAGAGGTTTTTTTTTTTAATATTCTGGATAAAATTATTTGTTGGTTATGTGAGTTATTAGCAATAAATTCTTTTTACTCTTAAGCTAGTTGAGTTAAGTTTCTGTTATCTGCAACTGAAAATGTCCTGACTAAAATAAGGAACAACAAATAGAAATGGAGATTTTTTTTTTAAAATGTAGGAATTTAGTAATCCCTTGAATTGTATAAATGAGTTTTTTGGATATGTCACAGGTCTAGGCATTTTCCTTTATAACCTGGTTTTGTGTCAGAATTTCTTTACTTCTCATATAGCTGACATTAATAAATTGCTATTTCTTGGCAAGGGAAGTAGGGAACTCTTATAATATTAAGCTTAGGCAGATCCCAGAAAGTTAGCCTTCTCAAAGTCTTTCATAATCTGGCTATCTGTCACCTTAAATTTAGGAAGCCAAAAATCAGTATGGAAATGTAAAAGTCTCTTTCTCAAGGGGAGAATTCCATAGTAGCTGAACAGTTTTATTCTTTTAATGGGCACCATAATTCATAGATCTAAATTTTTAACACTTTAGGGAGAATTTTTCATTCACCATTGAAGATGTTATTTCAATGCCTACAAGTCAAATAGACTAAAGAGAGGATGTATTACTAGCTTATCATGCACACTGGAACACTTTTGAGAGTGAAAGGAGCTTCTATTAATAATTAGATCTGGAATGATAGATGTATCCCAAGAATATGCTGGGGAAAGATAGATGTATGTTCATCCTAGCCAAAGATGATGGACTCTTTTTCTAAAGACTAGTGGTTTTCAGACTGGTTCCACATTAGAATTGCCTGGGAAATTTTTTAAAAAACTGGTGGCTAGGTCTTCTCACTCAGAGATTGAATTGAATTGTCTGAAGTGAATTTGCATTGAATTGTCTGAAGTGAAATCTGGGAATTTTGCTTAAAAATTTCCTCTAGTACTGGCTGAGCATGGTGGCTCATGCCTATAATCCCAGAAAGTTCAGATGCTGAGGTGGAAGGATCACTTGAGGCCAGGAGTTTGAGACAAGCCTGCGCAATATTGAGATCCCGTCTCTACAAAAAAAAAAAAAAAAAAAATTAGCCAGGTGTGGTGGCACATCCCTGTAGTCCCAGCTCCTCAGGAGGTTGAGGTGGAAGGATCACTTGAGCCCAGAAGTTTGATGCTGCAGTGAGCTATGATCATGTCACTGCACTTCAGCCTGGACAATAGAGATCCTATTTCACAAAAAAAAAATAAATAAATAAAATTTCCCCTTGTGGTTGTAATGTGAAGACAGGTTTGAAAACCATAACACCCTCCCTTGAGTTTATTTGTTTTAGTATACAAATATATAAACTTGAGTCTCAAAAGGCTAAGACCTGCTCTCTCTTATTCAAATAGCTAGGTGTATGATTTTGGAGAAATAATTTTTCATGGCTTCATCTATTAAAAGACAGGCTTAGTCTAAAATCTCTAAGATCTATTAAACTCTGATATTCTACAATTGATCCTTGTGAATAATTCTTTCAAGGGATTAAAAACTGTCGAAATCAGAACCTACTTTCCCCTAGTCTTGGACAGTGATAGAACATTACTTGGAGGAAGGATTTAGTGTATAAATGCAGTGATAGAACCCACACACATATTAATTCCAGTGCTGTTTGAGAGTACTTAGCTGTTCTCATGCCAGCTGAGAAGTTGAAAGCCCTGAAATCCTCAGAGAGATTATGTAATCTTTGCTATCTAATTCGGCACAAGATCTGACAATTGAAATGTTGACGGACAGGGTTACTTTTCCCAGAAAGAATTTTTATGGTTGCTTGTAGTGATGATGCACTGCATTGGGTGTGTCTTGTTAATGACCTAATTGTTCTTCTGCATATGAATGGAGACAAAACTGAGGGATATATAAGTTGTCTAAAATAGAGGGCCTCGTTTAAGGTGTGAAATGTGTTTCGTTAAGTCATTTTAAGTCTGTTTCTCATTCCCTATAAGAACAAGCTCCTTTAAAAGACTTAGTGCTAACATTGAATTACTTTAAGAAATGTAATCCTATAAAAACCCTCTCACCTCTGTCTGTCCCAGCTGAGTTAATGCATCGGGTAAGATGTGCTAGACATTCCCTCTTCCACGTCACTCTGTGGTCCCTTCTTCTGAAACTCACCAATCAGCAATCTGCCCTTCCCCTTCTTCCACAGAGTAGTTGCTAATAAATAAAAATGGGAGGAGGGCATCTCTCTACTTAATGTTTTACTTCTGAGTTAATCATATATTATAGCCCATTTACCCAAAAATATTTTTGAGTTCCTATTCAGTCTTCAGCAGGCCTTTAGATTTTTATTGCCCCAATTGTTTTCCTGCACCTCTGTATCTCGGCCTGTAAGACTTCCTGATCCATGTTACAAAATAATGTTTTTCTGCCTAGGTCTCAATTCACAATAGAAGTTCCCTTTTCTGGCAATGGTATCAGCTATGAATTAGGAGAAAAACAATCAGATTTAACTAATTCATATTACTGTACAAATGATTAATAGATTATACTGTTTCAGTATGACAATCAAGTGTATGCATTCTGTTTAGCTACTTATAATAATCCTTTTTCCTCTGTCTGCATGTTCACTAAAAAGATTCTCAGTTATTTCTTATAAGTATTTTTCAGAATAAGTTGAGTTTACATTTTGGGGTATTTGGTTTACATTTCCCCATAAAGTGGAGCTATAAATAGTGGCTAGCTTACCTACCAGTCCAAAAAAACCTCGTCTAACTCATCTTGTAATTTATAATCAGGGGGCTATTAATAAATGTTGCATAAGTGAAAAACTGAATAGAAGCTAGACAGGGAGGAGGACTAGTCCATGGAGAGAATCTGAGAGTGGTATTTAGTGCTGGAAGACATTTCCTCCTCTTTTCCTGGGCAAATCACTGCCCCAGGTAAAACTATAATGCTCACACAGTCTCTTTTGTATCCTTTCTTTTTATTCATACTTCTTTCCAGCCTCTTCAGGATCTCTCTCCAGTGCCTTCCTGGTTTCGTGAGTATAATCTTTGACCTTGCCCTTCTCACGGAAGGCCTTCTTACTCCAACATTACCTTTTTCTTCTCTACTCAGACCCGTCATACCTCTCAAATAAAATCTGTCATTTCTGAAACTCTTCGTAATTACATTTTAGCATGAAAATAATCTGATTTAAATATAAGACTCCAAGATTATGCTTTAAAAGACGATATATATTAACCTGAAAGTATCTCCAACAGTGGAGTTTTATGTAGTTTGGCTAAGTAGACGAAACTGTTCAAGCTGAGTAAGGGAATATCTTTTGGTCAAAGGGCCAATCTATAGAGTGTCTTGACTGTGTACCTCCCTTTCGTAGCTTTTCTTCTTTCCTTTTTTTGAGGGCATTATATTATCAAGTATGTTTACATAGAACATTTACCTGGAAAATAAACATCTTAAACAATTAAATTGTTTTAAAACAATTTAATTGTTTTAATTAACAATTTAATTGTTTTAAAACAATTTTACTTTATTTTTTTTTTTATTTTTGAGACAGAGTCTCGCTTTCTTGCCCCGGCTAGAGTGCCGTGGCATCAGCCTGGCTCACAGCAACCTCAAACTCCTGGGCTCAAGCGATCCTCCTGCCCCAGCCTCCTGAGTAGCTGGGAATACAGGCATGCGCCACCATGCCAGGCTAATTTTTTCTATATATTTTTATTTGGCCAATTAATTTCTATCTTTTTGGTAGAGACGGGGTCTCACTCTTGCTCAGGCTAGTTTTGAACTCCTGACCGGGAGCGATCCACCTGCCTTGGCCTGACACATTACACCTGCATGTCAACACAGACTTCTCTCAAAGTACACATTTCATAGAGTTCCAGTGACTATAAGGGCTTTTTTTGTCAGTGCCAGTTTTTTTTTCCTTTTTTTTTTAAGGAAGTGAGTATTCACTGCAAATTCTGATTTTTTTGGTGCAAGAAATAATAAAGTACATTTGTAATGATTTTGTGTGTAAACATTTAAGTTTTTAAAAATATTTTCTAAAGGTAGCTGGTGGTGATGGCTCATGCCTATAATCCTAGCACTTTGGGGAGTTGATGTGGGAGGATTGCTTGAGGCCAGGAGTTTGAGACCAGCCTGACCAAGAGCGAGACCCTGTCTCTACAAAAAATAGAAAAATTAGCCAGGTGTGGTGTTGTGTGCCTGTAATTCCCTTTACTCGGAGGCTGAGGCAGGAGGATCACTTGAGCCCAGGAGTTTGAGGTTGCAGTGAGCTATGATGACGCCACTGCACTCTAGCCTAGACGACAGAGCAAGATCTTTTCTCAAAAAATTTTTTTTTTCTAAAAGTAAACTTGGATGATTTCAATTGTAGCAAAATGATTCAGGAATCCTGTAACTCCCAGCCAACTACCATTCTCTCACCCCACCCATATCCATCACACCTTGAGAAAGGGAAAGGGTGGGGAGAACCAAGCAAAGGGGTTGAATCACCACATGCCAACTGGTTGGGAGAGAAAGAAACAGTTTCAGACTGGGGATTGCAAAGAAAGTTTTATTTTATTTACTTTCTTTTTTTCCTTTTCTTTCTCTCTTCCTTTGGTTTTGGCAAATGAAAGTTTTTCGTGGATGTGGAATTTGAAAGAACTGGTGAGGAGATGGGAAAACAAGATGTGTTAACTGTGATATTCTGCTGAGTGCTTAGAAATAGATCCCTTTACTGTCTTTACAAAGGTTTACTAAGGAATGGGGTTCCATTTAAACATTTCTTGCCTGTTTTGATTGTGTATCTTTGACAGCAATACTACTCATGGATCACAACCCGACCAGGGTTGAGCTTCATCATTTCTTCAATTGGTAGCATGAAATAATTGTATTGAATATAAAAGGTGAAGGCATAAATGTCTTTGATTTTTATTTATTTCTTACCATATCTTATATTCCTGAGTGGATCTCTATTTAAAGCTCAAAAATATCTTTCCGTCCCTTGGTATTGCTTTTCTGTCTAAACTCCCCAAATTTTGTGAATGTGAAGCAACTTAGATTCTCTGAATGTTTCTGAAGACAATCTTCCATTGTCAAAGTAATATAATCACACTATAGAAAATTTATAGTGAATAAATAGAATAAAGAAAAAAATACATGATCTACAGTAGTATTATCCTAGTACAAACTGCTACAAATGAATACAATTCTATTTTGGTTGCTTTCTGTACATTTTTTTCTTTTAAAAAAGCCTAGTTGTATTAAACACTTCACCTCAGGTAAAGCACTCAGGTTCCCCTCCTACTGCAATGAAATGGCTCTCAGGGCATTTGGGATCTGAAGGGCATAGTCTTTCGTAGCCATTTTTTTTTTTTTATTTCAGGACTTTATATGTCAGGATTGCACTTTCAGATATGTTCATGTTAATATCTGTTAAATTCTGAAAGTTCAGGGACAAACATTAAATTTATCCTTAGCAAAACATGATAAACCTTGGAGGATTAATTAAATAAAATTTCTTAATGAAATACCATTATGATGTTCACATGTAACATTTTGATGCTGTGTATTTGCCCCTTACATTCTTGTGTGTACAGCAAGATGATGTGCCAAGTCACCTCGTCAAGAGGTCTCTACATGACGTAGGCAAAGATATTGGAGTAGGTGGGGACACTCCTTTATTACCCTTCCTGGACCCAGTTTCCTCATAATGGAACTGAATTAGATGATCTTAAGGTTCAGTTATATTTTAACAATATATTCTGTAGAGTTGAGAACTCCAAGAGTTTCTTTTGCTTAGCACAGTTATTTTTAGACAGAAATGTCTTCTATGTTCTTAATACACATCATGTATGATAGTAGTCTTTTAACATTTTTTCTTACTAACTTCCCAAAAGAATTTTAAAGAGCTATATATCTTCTTGCACATTTAAATGGACATTAACATTTCTTATCATAATTATAAGCAATTATAAGGGATATAATTTTAAGTACAATGTAAATATAGACCTTTTAGAAAAAAGCTCTTTTAAAAGTATTCAATATAACCTAAAAACAGTAGCAATGTGTTACTAATTATAATGCATTCAAAAATAGGTGACTCCCCTTTTCTCCCTTCCCTTCTCCTCCCCTTCCCTTCCCTTTTCTCTTTTCCTTTCGAGGTACAGTCTTACTCTGTCACCTCAGCTAGAATGCAATGGCATTATCATAGCTCACTGCAACCTCAAACTCCTGGGCTCAAGCAATCCTCTTGCCTCTTGCCTCAATCTCCCGAGTATCTGGAACAGGTGCAAGCCATGACATCTGGCTAACTTTTCTATTTTTAGTTGAGATAGGGTCTTGCTTTTGCTCAGGCTGGTCTCCTGACCTCAAGTGATCCACCCACTTGGGCCTCACAGAGTGCTAGGTTTGCAAGCATGAGCCAGCATGCCCAGCCTAGGTGACTACACTTTTCAAACCAGAAATTTCATTTGCAGTTTTCTTTGTGTTGTATGTTCATATCACTCCCCCACAGAATTGTTTCTTAATTTAACATATTTTTATGCTTAAAAATTCTTCATTGTTTAATATATTTATATATTTTTATGCTTAAAAATTCTTTTATTAATCATGATATTACTATGAAAAATATGAATACCCTTTTGGGAACTCATTTTTTAAAAAATTTCTGCCCATAGGGTCTAACTACTCACATGTTTCTTTTGAATTGAGTTTTCATTATAGTTATTAGTACAAAATTGAACTAAATGGTATAAATATATTATAGATTTTGATACATAATTATTAAGCAAATGCATTTCTTAGAGGGATAGAAATTTATTGCCAATTACTCATTGTAGATATGGATGAATATTCCTTATTGTTAGACAGGGTTGAGCATCAATTCTGCTCTATTTTTGTTCTTTACATATGAAAGATTGTGTTCATTTAAATAAGGAAATGGGAATGGAAGTCTTGCTACTGTAATGTCACTCAGTTTTTGGACTCCAGTCATATGCAAAAAAATCACATGTGATCTCTGTGATGGCTACTTTATGTATCAACTTTACTAGGTTATGGTGCTCAGTTATTTGGTCAAACACTAGTCTAGACGTTGCTGTGAAGGTGTTTGAGGAGGTGATTAACATTTGCCACTAGTGGACTTTGAGTAAAGCAGATCACCCGCCGTAGCGTGGCTGAGCCTCATCCAGTCAGTTGAGGACTTAAGGGAAAAGACTCAGGTTTCCCAGAGAAGAAGCAATTCTGCCTCAAGACTGTATCACGGAAATCCTGCCTGGGTTTCCAGCCTGCTGGGCTGCTGTACAGATTTTGGTCTTAAGACTGCAACATCAAATGCTAAATGAATTTCCAGCCTGTCAAACATGGGAGCCCCATTGCATGAACCAATTCTTTACAATAAATTAATCTCTCTGTCTCTCCTCCCACCTCCATCTCCATCTCTATCTTCTTCTCAGTCTCTATATTCCTCTCTGTCTCTATGTCTATTTCTATTTCTACTCCTATTTGTTCCAGTTCTCTGAAGAACCCTGACTAACATAATCTCTGATTAAAAGTATTTTTAATGATCCACTGTTTGACAAGTGGATTAGTTCCTCTTAAGTTATTTTAAGACAAGGAATTGAGTACTCCCTCAATCAAGAAAGATGCAAAAAATGGTTTGTTACCTAGTCTTAACTTTCTCAACCTACACCAACATTCCAACTAGTGTCTTTGGTGTCCCAGAGGTTTTTATGTCCCTCAGGCAATTTCTTTTCTCTTGTAAAGCAGGAGGAGGGCAATTGTGAAAGGAAACCATTTTTAAATGAATTTATTTCCTTAAAAACTATCATTGTTCCTATAATCCATAGAAACTGTTAGGTAGTTAGAAAAATGTTTGGTACAGATTGAGCATCCCAAATCCCAAACTCGAAATCTGAAATGTCCCAAAATCTAAAACTTTTTGATTACTGACATGACACTCAAAGGAAATGCTCATTGGAACATTTCGGATTTCGGATTTTCAGATTTGGAATACTTAACCAGGAGATAAGTATGTAATGCATATATTCCAGAATCTGAAAAAATTTAAAATCTGGAATACTTGTGGTCCCAAGCCTTTCAGATAAGGAATTTATGTTTCAGATAAGGGATTCTCAGCCTATATAATGTATAAAATTAAATAGAGCAAAGTTTACCAACTTTCAGAAAATGATGTCATTTCAAAAACTTGAATAACATTTATGCGGTACAACCATTTAGGGAAAAAAGTGAAATGTTACGCTGTCTAGTTTCCCAATTAAAAGGTGCCCATTCTAGGTTGGGAGAAAATGGCCATAAGATCATTTCTCCTGCTTGAAAATCATACAAAGCTCATCAGAGTCACTCAGGCTGGGAGTGTAGCTGAACGACATCTCCTCACATATATAAAAGCTGTTATCTGCTTTAAAAGGAAAAGCTCTCAGCATGACTTTAATGTTGCATTTCTGGAATACAGCTTGAAAAACTCTTCTTAGGGCTGAGCAGAGCATTAGGCAAAGGTTACTAACTACCTCATATTTAAAAAAAGAAACAAACCAACACAAAGACCTGCTTATTGTCTTTAGGCTCTGCTTTTAAAAGAGCCCTTAAAATATTTCTTTAAAATCCACTTTTATCCTGCAGTTACCTACTACTGTAGCATTAATTTTTTTCTTGTGTAATTATGTTCAATTGTCTCTCTCTTAGGTCTGAGTGTATAAAAGGATGGTATTTGTGTTGTAGAATATTTTGCCTAAGTAAAAGATTAACTGGCTAGAATATGAAAGATTACATTTACTAAATCTTATACTCTAAACTGCATAATTAGATTAGCAAAATGCAGATACTTTCATTTATTCAATGTTGATGGTATAATGCATCCCATGCCCCCACCTTACTGGTGTACTGAAACTGGATTGCACTGACTCTTCAATTTTTAGAAATCCTGTTGGTAGCTTGCAATCAGTCATGGAGGGAGTATGTACACCACAGAAACCAGCAAATGGTACAAACCACAACTTTTTTCCCTCAAAGGCCAGATGTTGAACATTAACCAGCACACCACTACCTGTGTATACAAACTGTCTCTCTCAATCTCTCTCTCTCTTTCTCTCTCTCTCTCTCTCTCTCTCTCTCTCTCTCTCTCTCTCTCTCGTAAAGTTGATATGGTTAGGATTGAAAAGTTCAGTGATTATTATCAAATTGGCTATTAACATTTTCTGTAAATTTGTTGTGAATCAAATGTACTATATTCTTGGGAGAAAAAGATGAGGACCGGACAAAAGACGAATATCTTGTAGAAAATGTGAATTGGTTTCAGAACATACAGTTCTATTTTTCTCCAATTGAAAACATGTTCAGTGAAAACAAATAGCTGGTTTATTATCTTAATAAATAAGGACTCCATTTACAACTGAGCAACTGTCTTCTTTTTTTTTCTTGAGGAGAAATATCTTACAAGATTCTTCCTCTTGCCTCAAAAAAGGAGCCCAAAGTTAGACTCAATTTCCATTGAATGTTAGGCAATGTTTTTGGCAAAGTAAAACTGTAGTGTTCTACTAATACAGAATTAGCCCCAAGGCAATGCTGCTCCAAATACTGTTATTTATATTGTTACCAGTTGTAAGAGCCTTTTTTGTACTCAATGTAATGCACATACCCAGGAAAATGAGAGTCAATATTGGTGGTGGCACTGTGAGTTGCCTGAGAGGTTATGTGTGTGAATTAGCTAATATTAGTGTCTATTTATGCTTAATTAGCTTTCAAAATGTAATGCTGAGATTTCTGTCTTCTGCTCCAGAGTTCACATGTTAAAAGTTACTTCTAAGATTGATAGAGTCCAAGATTCTCTCACAGGCCTACTTATTAAGAAAACTTTTGAGACCTAGATCATATTTCTTTGCATTCATATAATTTTTTTCCCACGCAGTCAGCCTTGAGCAATAACTAGAGCTTTATCATGGTCTTATATAATTTTACTCTTTAATAAAACAAATTGCAGTTATGACAGAAAAACATGTAATTATTATGGTAATGAATTGTTCACTCATGTTGAGAACAGACACCTACAATTATATGATAATTTGGCTTATCCTGAGTAAAGGGTTTTTTAATTTTATTTTTTACAGGATTTCAAATAAAATTATGTAGTAGGTAATTATATTTTTGTAAATGTTTCATTTGTATTTGAATAAAATGTGTATTTTCTGTTTGAAATAGCCCATATGAAAGTTTCCTCACATAATTACAGCTTTGTCAATTTTTTTACTTACATATTTTGAAGCTATATTTGACCATTTTTCCTTCTTGGTGCATTATTCCCTTCATAAATCTGGAATATTCCTTTTTGTCCTTTTTTAATTTCTTGAAATATACTTTTTACTATTCAATATTAGTACGTCAGATTTCTTTTTTATTAGTATTTACTTGTTACAGGTTTCTAAAAAAAAATTGGTGTCGTAATCTTTTGTGTTATTTTGTTTAAATGAGTATTTTATAAATCATATAAATAGTACTTAACATTGAACTGTATCTGAGAATTTCTATCTTTAAGAGTTAAATTTAAACCTTGCACAATTTTTTTGGATTACTGGTAAGTTTGAACTTGTTTTTGCCCTGTCATTTTTTTGTACTCAGTTTACCATCCTGTTCATTCCCTGCTGTTTCCTTTTACTTATTGTTGGGCCAACCACTCATTCTGTTTTCACTTCCATCCATAGTTTGGAAGTTCTACATTTTTTGTTAGTTCTAATTTTTAGGAGTCCCCTAAATTTTAAAAATTTTTATTGAATTTAAGGCAAGAAATCATAAACATACAGCTTGATGATTTTTCACACCCAGATCAAGGAACAGAATATTACCAGCATCCCCGATACCCCCTTGGGCCTTCATCCAGTTCTAACTCCCTTTCCAAGAATAACCCTTATTCTGACTTCTAATATAACAGACCAGTTTTGTCTGTTTTTGAACTTTATATAAGTGGAATTATGTACTATTTACCTATTGTTTGGCTTTTTTTTCCTGATGTTTGTGGGATTCACCTATATTTTTGCGTGTAGTTGTAGTTTATTCATTTTCATTATTGTGTAATACTTTGTTATATCACTATGCCAAAATTTGTTTATTCATTCTACTGTTGATGGGCTTTGTGTAGTTTTTGGTTTTGGGCAATTACAAGTAATGTAGCCATGAATATTCTAGCACAAGTATTTTGATGTATGTTAATACTCATTTCTGTTGGGTTTATTTCTACAAATGAAATTATTGAGTCATATGGTATGTAAATATTTAACTCTGATAGACTCAGCCAGTTTCCCAAAGTGAGTGTGCCAATTTGAACTCTCATTAGCGATGTATGAGAATTCTATGTTCCACATCTTCACCAACGTTTAGTATCATATGTTCTTTTTCACTTTAGCACTTATATTTTAAATATGAAAATTTTAACTCTTATGTTTAAACATAATTTTACAAATAACGTTGGGTTAATTTTATTCTTTGTGCCCCAATACAATTATTTTCCTTCTCCTTCCTACATAGATGATGATCATCTGAGATTTTAGTTACAGATTTTTGTTATTATTACTTCTTACAATCAATACTTAGCAATTGCTACTACTGTTTTTGTTTTTATCACTGATTCTTTTTTTTCTTAAAAGAATTCTCTAGTTAACCTTTTGGAGAAAGTTTGTGGGAATAACATTTTAATATCTGAAAATATATTTTTATTTGTTTGTTTTTTGAGACAGAGTATCTCTCTGTCACCCTGGGGAGAGTGCAGTGGCTGGGGTCATCATAGCTCACAGCAACCTCAAACTCCTGTGCTCAGGCAATCCTTCTGCCTCAGCTTTCCGAGTAGCTGGGACTACAGGCACACTAGGACACCCGGCTAATTTTTCTATTTTTAGTAGAGATGGGGTCTCGTTGTTACTCAGGCTGGTCCCGAACTCCTGAGCTCAAGATCAATCCTTCTGCCTCGGCCTTGAAAATATCTGTATTTTGCCTTTTCATGTAAATGATTTGAAATTCTAGCTTCAAAATTATTTCTTTTTTAAACCATTGAAGATATTTCTCCATTACTTTGTATTAATTCTTACCTATGAGACGTATGTCATTTCAGTTTTTGCTCCTTAATAGGCAGTGTCTTTTCTCCTCATTGGAGGATTTTCAGATTTTTCTGATGTTCTGAAATCTCCCCATGATGGGTCCAGGAAATGGATCTTTTTAATTTATTCTAATCAGAGCTTTAAATATTCTTACCATTTTTAAGTTCTCAAATTAAAACAAAAATTTCAAATCTTTTTCCCTTCCTTCCAATTTTTTTTTTTTTTGGTCTTTTCATTTGCAATTCCAGTGAGATATTTGAAACCTTTCAATCTATCCTCTTTCTCGGCTTTTTGGTGCTCCATTCTAAGTGAAATATTAAAGCTGTGTGTGTGTGTGTGTGTGTGTGTGTGTGTATGTATCTTTGCATGTGTATAATGAAACCCCATGTATCCATCATCCAATCTCAAGAATTACTATTTTCCACTTTTGTTTTATCTATTTCTACACATGATCTATCTATCCATCATCTATCTATTGCTGTGCATGTACTATATAAATGTCTACATGAATATATATATATATATCTTTATATATATTTGTTGGAATGGTGTAAATTCAAGAAAAATTATTTTACTAGTAAGTACTGAAATATTCTTAATAAACACTTTTTCTTTTAACTACGGTATCATTGTCACTCTTAAAAGAATTAAGAAAAATTCCTCAATATTATTTAACACCTAATTTATGACCAATTTTCTCTGAGTAGCTATATCAGTTGATTTGTTCAAATAAGTCCACACATTTTATTTGGTTGATTTTCTTCTTAAATCTCTTTATTGAATTATAGCTCTCATTTGTGTTTCACATACTATTTTTTTTATTGAAGAAACAAAGTCATTTGTCCTGTAGAATTTTCTGTATTTTGGATTTTATTGATTGCATTTTTGTGGTATCATTTAATATGTTTTTTAATCACTTAAATTTTGTAATATTTTGATATAGTTGCTTGATGAGATCCTGATTCAGTGTTTGGCAAGATTAATAGATAAGTTGGGCTAGGTATATAATTCAAAGATAGTTTAGTGATGTTAAGATTCCTCAGTGGGTTCAGGTATTGTCTGCCTAGCCATCCATTATAAAGAGTCTTATCAATTTTTTATCTAGTATTTTCAGCAGACATTAATGAATATTACATTGTCTATTATTAGGGATAGAAAAGTATTGAGTTTTCTAACCAAAACTGTTCTATAAAGAAGAAAAATTTTTCCTTTATCAACTTTTTGGTCATAAAAAAAGTTTTGACCTGACTTTTTTCAGGTCAAAACCTGAAATGGTTTTCACAAAAAAGATAAGATACATGCTAATTATTTCACTTATTTCAGTTGTCAGAAAAAGAAAACTTCCAAAGATTGTTGGGCATAGACTTTGGGAGTTTTATTACGAATTCATGAATTTTAATATATTTGATGTGTTTCTATCCATTATAGTGACAATTATTTTTTGATTTTCAAATTTATAGTCTTTAGACAATGAGAGTCAGCGTGTGTCTTTATTGAAAAGACACCAGTTGTCTCTGATAGCTTTCTTGCACTCTCACACAGCAATGTGCTTCTGGCTTATCTACTGCATTCTCTGCTCCAGACTTTTAACTGGCCATTCTTAAGGGAAACCTGGCTCCTTTTGGTGGGAAAAGGTATTTAGAGATCACAATCTGGTACCAGGGTTTTTGTTGTTTTGGAAATTTTAAATGCCTATTATGTTTATCATATAATATGTATTTAAACATATATAACACCATATGAAAACACATATAGAAATATGTCATATGTTACCATACAGAAACTTTAAACATACATTAAGCAATTTTCAAAATTTTGTTAATCTTGTTTCATCCCTCCTCTGGTTTTTTTTCCGGATTGTTTTACAGCAAACTGTATGCAGAGAAGTTCATATCTGGGTCTCTATTTGTCCTATCTAGACCATGTAATGGGGTTAGCAGCTATTTTATCCAAAATATCCTCCTCTTCTCCATAGGACTCACATGAATCCAGACTCATTTGCACTGAGAAACAAACTCAAATGACAGTCTCATGCCATCCTCCTGGGTAAAGAACGCTTTCATCTTAGGTCCATGTACAAGTTTCAATTCAATTTTTTATCAAAAATTTTGCAACTTAAGACAGTACTCAATCTCACAGTGCTGTAGATGTAAGCAGCTTGGACTGGGTTCTCTGCACAGGTCTCACAAGGCCAAAACAAAGTGTCAGCCAGGCTGAGCTCTTATCTACAAGTTTTGAGGAAGAATCTCCTTCCAAGATTATTCAAGTTATTGTTCGAATTTAATGTCTTTGTGACTGTAGGACTGAGGTACCATTCCCTTGCTGTCCACCAGGGGTTGCTCTCACTCCTAATGGTCTCTCCCTGTCCTCCCCCGTCGTCCTATCCGTTTTCCCAGCCCGCAGTAGTATGTGGATTCCTTCTTTTGCTTTTGAATCTCTCTGACTTCCTCTGGCTAGTGGCAGACTTCCTAGCCAGACAACATTCTTTGGCTTTCAAAACTTTGTGTGATTATATTCGTCCCACTCAAATAACCTCACATTTGATTAACTCAGAGTCAACTGATTAGTCACTTTAACTGCTGCTGCAAAACCCCTTTGCCAGATAAGATAACATAATTACAGACATGTCAGCTCATCGCAGTTGTAGTCCAAGGACAGGGCAGGTCACCTTCAGGGGCCACCTCAGAATTATGCCTACAGTAGCCCTGCTTATTTTTATTTTACCTTTGCCTCTTCTAGGATGAATTAGCTTTAAAAGTTTCCTGAAAAATAGGCTTCCAGTGAAGCTTCCCTTCTGCCCTGAGGGTTATGTTCAGATGTACCAGAATATCAAATTATGCTATAGTTGAGATATTTACTTTGCACACAAAAAGATAAATCCATATTCTACACAACTTTTGAGTGTTAATATGCTTCTCTCACTTAGAGGGATGCTTAAATGCTCCTTCATAAAAATATTTAGTTCTTTTCATAATATTGCATTTGACGAGAAGACTATCTTTAAAAGAAACAAGTTCAAATTATTCCTGAGAGTACTGAAGTATGTTCAGAACACTATTTTCTAAATCCTTTCTTTTCAAAATGCCAAGAGTTCTTGATAAATTAAAGGTCATGTTAATTCTTTTGGCATTTAAATCAGCACCTTTAACATGATTAATTGACTTGGCATTTAATACATGATTGTGCATTCCACTGTTATTATATGGAAATACTGATTTGGATCCAGAAGAATATTAAAACAATTATTAACTGATTTTAATTGTGCTAATCTCTCTATTTAATTCTCTCCATCAGCTTAATGAAATGAAATAATAACTTTGTTCTCATAAAATGTAACCTACTTTGCATTTTAGCTTATACATATGAAAAATAAAGGTTCAGAAATAGTTTTATGATATAGATTATATAATAATAATACTAACCATTTCCAATGTGAAAGTTATATGACTATTCTATGTTCAAAGGAGGAAAGTTTTAAAAACCAGTACTGTATTTTCAGGGAAGAACAATGCAGAAACTTAACTTTTATTTCTTTGTTCTCTAGAGATGTTAATTTTGAAAGTGGAGATTCTTTTATACATTTTACTTCGTATCCTTTCTATTAGGAGGAATAAAGTAGGTGGATCTGTTGAATAGAACAGAAGCTCTGTTTTGACCCTGGATCTCTCTGTAGTATTTAATTCTTCTTACTGTGCTTTGGTCTTCCTGAAGAAGTAAAACCTGGGATTTGTAATTTTATCATTATGGCGAATGTTTCTTGACTTTGCCCTGTGGTCTATTACTTTTGAAACAATCCTTGGCTTTTTTTTTTTTTCAAAGGGAAACTCCCTCAATTTCTTTGCTAGTACCTTAGTCTTCCCTTAGGCTATAGATGCTCTCCTGGACAAAAAACAGTTGAAATTGATTTATTCTTGGTATTAATTCCCTAAGAAATAGCTATTATTTACTGCTATGAAGATCTCTGGAGTTTCCCAAGTTCCTGCCCTTCCTGAAGCCTTTTTTAAAAAATAGCTTTCCCTTCCATTATTTGAACTATCCTTATAGACTTTCAGTATATTTCTCCCCCTTCCTTAAGTTAAAAGGAGTTACTTTTTGTTGCCTGAAGCCAAAGAAACCTAATTAATACATTCATTTAACTGTGTAAAAATTCAATTCTATATCCACTGAAGTTATTCTTTATTTATCATGTTACTATCTTTAAAGGCACCAATGTCCCAAGGCAGTAAGAAGTCAGATGGACTTTGTTCTTTTTCTTCCCTGCTGTTTTGATTTAATTGATCAGTGGATCAAACGCTAACACATAGGGAATATTCAATAAATTTTTCTTTTTGTGTTAATGAAATCCCAAACACTAGGTTTATGTAGCAGCAGCAAAAGGACATGGAAATCAACCCCATTTTTTTTTGTACATTAACCATGTTTGGAGAAGACATTATTAAATGTCTGATTAACATTGAGGAAGAATCTCCTTTCAAGATTATTCAAGTTATTGTTCGAATTTAATGTCGAAGTTGGCAAGTTGAAGAACTATTAACAGTATAGTTTTTGAAAGTCACAGCTACGTGTCCACTAGCCCAGGGCAAGCCAATTACAGGAAAGTATATTGGGAAAGGGGACAGGAAAGTCTTGACATGGTGGCATTTCTCAGATATTGCCCACATTTGACTTGTATTCTCACACATTCATACCATGTTGGTGGTTTCTTAAGATTGCTTTAAGATACTCACATCTATGCCTTTGTGCCTTAAATTGTAGAACAAATTTGTAAGAAATTGCACCTGATTTTAGAGAGAATTTATCTTTTCTTTGATCACTATCAGTTATTATGCCCTTTTTACAGTTTATTGTTGCAAAAACATACTATACCATTTCTGTGCTACTTTAAAAAAATTAAATTGTATTTGTAAAAGTATGTATTTCATAGCACAAAGGGATTTATTTGATGGATGCTAATGGGACTTGAGGCAAAAAAAGAATGCATGAAAGCAATGCCAATGCCAATATTAAAAGAAAGGAAAGAGTATTAGGAAAAAAAGAGTAATAAAATGTTTTTAAAAAAGAAAAGGAAAAGTTTGAAGCTCTAAATAACTGAAGATCCTAAAACAGGCGGCCAGTGGGTCAAATTAAACCTCAAAATGCCTTTCCTCCCTCTGTCGTCTGATATCAACATGTCTCATTGGTCAGTTTATCAGTTACTTTTTGATGCATAACAAATAACTACAAAACCTCAGGGGCATACAACAAAAAATAATTATTTAGCATGCTCTGAAGTTCAGTTGATCAGGACTGGGTTCACTGGAATTCTGCTGAGTTCTGCCGAGCACACTGGGCTGGAGGAGGCTGAGCTTGGTGGAGGCATGTTAGCTGAGGCATCTCTGTCTCACCGGTTTCTTTTCCTCTTCCTGGAACTGGTGCACTGTGCCAGGCAGAGCAGAGGTGCAAGAGTAAGCAAGCAGAAATGTGCACAGCCTCTTGAGACCAAGGCTTAGAATTGGCAAGGATAATTCTATTGGCCAAAGCAAATCACCTGGATGAGCTCAGAGTCAGAGTCAGAGAGCACAGCAAATTTACATGGTGAATCACGTGGCCATAGGGAGGGTGAAGAATTGGAGCCTTTAATGCAATTTGCCACAGACAGAACGATGCCACACAACCATGTCTAGCTAGGAGGGAGGCTGAAAAATATTAATAAAAGCATTTACCTGGGACATTGACATTGACGTAACACTTATTTTTTTCCTTTCTTCTTTTTTCCCCTCTTCTTTCTCCTGCTCCTTCTCTTCCTCCTTCCTCTCACTCACTCTCCTCTTTCTTTCCCCATTTCTCTTTTTGCAAAAAAAGGGAGTAGAAATAGGTATTAAGTAGGCAGCAAACATTGACAGTCATCATTTCCTACATAGTACTCTTATATCTTCAGTATAATTGCTACTGGCTCTCTCTGACAGCCTGCCTTTTGTGACACCTGCTTATTTCCTGTTCCTGAAGCCCTAATACTGAACCTTACCTACTTACAAATTTCCCACTTCTTGCCTCCTGCCATGCGCCCCCCTCCTATGTCATCTCTTGCCCTCTGCTAGGAGATCCCCTGCTTATCTGCCCTGAATTTAGGAGTTGGTACATTCTAGTCATTTCCAGTATCCCCATTTAATTTTGACCAACATTAAGTAAAAGAAAAATGGAAGGAAAAATGTAATGGCATTTTTGTGGATGTTATATACAAACTATCCAAAGTCAGTCTCTACTGACCAATTGTGATAATCAACAAATAAGGTTAGATAAAAGATAAAAGAATAGATGAATTAAAACCGAAGATGTAAAGCTAAGGCAAAAACGAGAATCTCAGGTCAATAGGTGTTCCTGAGTGCTTACCGTGGGCAGTGTTCCTTGAGTGCAGTGGTTATTGACTGAAACCAGCAGAGGAAACCTAGCGGAAACACAGTGGGAAGGTGTGAAGGTTGATGTGGCCCAAAAAGGATGAGACAGGAAAAAACGATGCGAAGTCCCAGCTTGATAGCAAGACTTGGTAAGCTAGGCTTATTTCTGACGTTTTAGAGACAATTTTTGAAGAAATTTGAAAACATTTTTAGTGGGCTAGGCTTTGATGTTATTTACGTGTTTCTTATAAAATCAAAGCTGTCTATCAAATCCTAAATAATATGTTCCTGCAATTATGGCTCCTTGCTGTTCCCACTGCTTTGCAGTATTTATAGAATTTGGATATAGATGTGATTATTAAAACCAAGGTAGGATTTTGGCCTTCAAATAGAGCATTATGAAAATATACCTTAAAAGCAATTTATAATGCAGGTCAAATAGTTTCTTACCTTAATTCTCAAAATTTATGGTAAACTTTCTTGGAATCTGCCCATATCCAATTGAGCATGTTTATATTTAGCATATATCTTGATCAAAAGATATAAACATAAATAAAACAAAGCAAACAAAAAACATGAAACAAAACAAAACACTAATTAGTGTTCTAATTAGAACAGGGTGCCCTAAATTGTCCCATTGGCATTAGCACCAATTTGACATATAAATTTACAGGACTTAGTATCTCTAGGCCTCAGTTCACACTTCTAAAGAGCTGATTGTGAGACCATCACTTCATTACTTTATTTTTAAGAAATGATGTAATTATAAATTATGATTGAACTAAGCTCAAGGTAATAAAGTCAAGTAGTACCAAAAGTTGCACAGATAAACTACTTGATTTTTTTCACTAATGCCTAATTCTTACCTTTTATTCACCATGAATAATTTCTCTTACCATTATCTTATAGGCTTTTAATAATTTTACCTGCATATACAAGTATAAGAATTCTTAGGCCTGGACAAAGAAAGAGAGCAGGTCCTTGTGCCCAGCACTCAGCATGGAAGCCTGGCTCACAGTAGGCCCTCAAGAAAGATCTGTATGATAATTGATGTCTGAATGCCTTGATCCCTGTGCGCTAGGTCCTGTCTTATAAACTGGTTGGTGCTCAGTTTCTTTTTCTCCTGTGTCCTGGGTTTTTCCTCTCAATCTCCTACACTGCTAGGGCTTTGAGCTCTGCCCTTAAACTTCAGTCTGTGGCTGGGGCTTTACTGGCTGCTGATAGATGTTTTTCTGAAGCCAAGTACTGCTTCCCATCTGGTAGCAGCCTGGCACCATGGGGCACACCCAGTTCTTGTCTCAAGCCAAGCCAGTCTCCTCTTGGCAACATGGTTAACTCTTCCAAGTGTGGTGACTGTGTCATAAGAAAACACATAACAGCATGGATATTTTTAAGTCTGCGGTGTTTTCTCATATGTCTGTTGTATAGTTGGACTGTAAATGGTCACCTCAGGCCAGGGCAATTATCTGGAGACCATGACATAAGTACAGTGGGGCTGAATTTATTGGCTCTGAGTTTTCCCAGTATGACCTCAAACTATTACTTAGATCTTTATATAAGCAAATAGACTTTTGGCTGCTACAGGTTCTAGCACAGATGCCTACAGGAGTGACATAAAATGTGTTGCAGATTAACTGTCTAGAGGGACTACATGTGGAATTTGAAACCATCAGAATATCCATGGGCTTTCCCAAAATAACTTTTCTGGAAGAGATGTTTCTGTGTCAGCTAATCTGTTTGTCTGACAGGCTATTGTAATAAACACACAGGACCATGAACATGCTTTTGCCATATTTGGTTCAAATTTAAAATTTAATTTGATATTCTATAAATAAAAGACTGAATCTGGAGACTGTAGACTAAAGAGTATATATGGGTGTTCCAATCAAAAAGCAAGTAATATGTAGTAAAATCTTTAAGAAAATAATTGTCTTCTACTTAGACTAATTTATGTCGATTATTTAAATTAATTGATCAGATTAAAAGTATAATCTAAGATAGAGCTAAAGCTACTATAATGTGCTACATATCAGTTAAATATTTTGGGGAGAGGCTAAAAACTCAAACAACCGTGAGCCCAAATGACCTTCTAACTTTTGTCGGTTCACCCACGTGTTCTGTAGACCTTTTATGTAATTATTTCTTGTAAAAAGGTTTATTGTAACAATAGCAATGAAAATTAAAATGAGAGAAATATTCTTTCTCTCTCAATAACTGTTTACATTTTCTCATATCCTTTTAAAATTCTTGCTACTCACATATCTATGTTTTTAATATTTTAGTTGTAGGGTATGATCACTTATCCTTTTTCTTTTTTAAAATTAAAAATATTTCAAATTTAGAGGATAATATTGTGAGATGACATGCACATAGAACGAAACTTTAACAAATCTTAAGATGTTGTCACTTTTTTTTCCAGGTATTTTTCCTTAAAAACAAAGGGAAAGAAAGTAAACATTGTAGAGTTAAGAGCCCCAAACCTCATGTGCCCTTCTCTAATTTTATTTCCCTCCTTTCCTCTTCAAAGGTAACCACTATCCTGAATTTAGTGTTTCTTTCTCTCGTGCAAGACTTTATATTTTTACCATGTAAGTGCTTAGTCTTAAGCAACCTGGACTATTATTTTTCATAGTTTTATACTTAATGTAAATGCAACTTGCTTATTTACCTACACATTCTGTGTTAGAGATTTACTTATGTTGATTCATATAGTTTTAGTTTATTCATTTAAACTGTCACATAGTAGGTCATTATATGAATAAACTCTAACATTTGTCCATTCTCCGATTGAGCTGTGAGCGTAATTACTGCTTTACATCACTGGTTATTGGGGTAATTTGTTACACATCTTTATTATGGCAAGAGCTAACTAGCAAACAAGGTGTGTATTAGATATTGACAGCTTTATTAGATATTGACAAGTTGCTTTTCAAGGTGTTTGTCCAAATTTTATAATCCTATGATTGCGTCTCAACATATTTGCCAAACCTTGGTATTGGCAGATTGTAACATTTTTGTTAATTTTATGGGTAGGTAATGATATGATACTGTTTGAATCTGTGTTCTTTTGGTTGTTGGTCAGTTTGATCTTCTTCTCACATGTTTGTTGGCCATTTAGGTTTCTTATTTTGTGACTTGTATATATTCCAATCCTTTACCTATTTTAAAATTTGGTTATGAATATTATTCTTACATGTACTCACCAGCAAATTGGTTTCACTGATCAACACCTAAGTGGACATATAGGAACAACGTTTATTGGGTGTCGGGCAGATGGGAGGGGGGAGGAGGGGACGGGTATATACCTACATAATGAGTGCGATGCACACTCTCTGGGGGATGGACATGCTTGAAACTCTGACTTGAGGGGAGAGGGGAGGCAATGGCAATATACATAATCTTAACATTTGTACCCCCATAATATGCTGAAAAAAATTGGTTATTAATATTATTCTTATTATTTTTGGGGAATTCTTGTATTTATTGTAGGTACCAGTCCTTTTTCAGTGATACATGTTGAAAATGCCTTCTTCCAGTCTTTAGCCTTTGCTGTGTTAAAGTCAAATTTATTAATAATTTCCTTTGTGATTTGTGCAATCTCTATTGTTTAAGGAATTCTTTTTATAACAAGGTCATACAAATATTCTATAATCTCTTTCAAATGTTTTAAAATTTTGTTTTTTTAACATTTTTGGTTTTAATTTCCTGGGATTTATTTTGGTGTATTGTGTAGGGTAAGCATATGATTTAATGTTTTACTTTTGGATGCCCAATTATCCTAGCCCCATTTATTAAATTATAGGCAGTGCCACCTCTATCATATATCAAATCTATATATTCCTGTGTCTGTTTTCTGGATTCTATTCTGTTTCTGGTCTGGCGGTTTATCCCTGTCAATTCTCTCCTATCTTAAATTATAAAACTTTAAAATAAATGTCTTAATATCTGGTCTTTAGTCCTTGTTCATTAAATTTTTCTTTATTATTTTGGCCACTTTGATCTTTCATATGATTTTAAGATAAGCTAAGCTTGTCAAGTTGCATAAAAGACCATGTTGGGATTTTGAGTGGAATTACATTAAACTTATATATTGATTTGCAGATATTTGGTACTTTTAAGATCTTGAGCCCTGGCATCCATAATACTGTATGTATACTACTACTATATGTATCGTTGTTCTTTTAATCAGCTTTTCAAGAACGTCTTTCAAATTTCTTCATAGGGGTCTTGTACGAATTTTTTAGTTTTATTTTTAGATACCTTTCAGATTTTATTGCTATAGATAATGGCATCTTTTCCTTTTAAATTTTCTAATTGCTTATTAATGGCAAAAGAAAGGCAACTTTTTGCTTATTGACTTTTTGTTTCTTGACCTACCCTTCTGAACTCTCTCATTAATTTGACTGATAGGTCTGGGAATTTTCTTGGATTTTCTAATGTGGACAATCATATTGTCAGCATATAAGGATTGTTTTATATATTCCCTTCCTGTTATCACCATTTTTTCATTTTTTTTTCTAGGTCTTCTAATAGGCTGTTGAATAGAAGTGGTGATGAGTGCATTCTCCTCTTATTTCTGACATTAAGAGAATGTCTTCAAAGTTAGTTTGGCTCATTGATAGATATCCTTTATCAAGTATGCTGGTCATTTCTCTCTTTGTTCTTCGCTCTTTGCTCTTTTCTCTCTCTGCTCTATAAAAGATCTCTGCTCTTTTCCTGCAAACTACATCTTCCAGAAACTACCAACTGGGTTTTGGCTGTGCACTGCTAGGAGACTGGAGAGGAAGAAAAAGGAAGTTTCTGCCCCATTCTTGATGCTTCAGGTGTCTCTGGCAGTAGCTCCATCTCCTCCATGACACCACCTCCTGTAAGACAGTCCTTCATTTTGTGGTCCTAGTTCATCTCAGACAGTCTCCATATACATTCAGCTCCTTTCTGGTGGTATTAGGTGTTGGGCTCTGTTTATGCTACCTCCTCCTTTTTTTTTTTTGAGACAGAGTCTCACTCTGTTGCCCAAGCTAGAGTGCCCTGGCATCAGCCTAGCTCACAGCAACCTCAAACTCCTGGGCTCAAGTGATCCTTCTGCCTCAGCCTCCCGAGTAGCTGGGACTACAGGCATGCGCCACCGTGCCCGGCTAATTTTTTTTTTCTATATATTTTTAGTTGGCCCATTAATTTCTTTCTATTTTTAGTAGAGATGGGGTCTTGCTCTTGCTTAGGCTGGTTTTGAACTCCTAACCTTGAGGGATCCACCCACCTTGGCTCCCAGAGTGCTAGGATTACAGGTGTGAGCCACCGTACCCAGCTCTACCTCCTTCTTTTGTTCCCCCATTAGGGATGTAATAGCTTCTGCTTCATTAATTTCTGTCACCTTTTTTGGCTTTCATCTCTCTCCACACCTTTAATTAATTCCTATGTTAAATTCCTTCAGTGGAACTATTTGGTATGGGATCTATTTTTTTGACTAGACCTCTAATAATACATCAAGTTAGAAGAGTTCTAGTCCATTTTTTCCTGGTGCTTTTGTTTGTTTGCTTTGTTTTGTTTTAATACAGTGAGATTGTATTTTACCAAATAATTTTTGGTATTTAGTTGCTATATGTTAATAATTAAAAGGTGTGCATATTTCTCTTATTCTGTTCGTGTGGTATATTAAATCTTAATAGACTTCCTGAAGATAAATCATTTTTGCATTCCTTGGGTGAGCCCTATTTATTTTTGATGTATTTTTGAAAACACTGTGTTGAATTTGATTGCTATATTTTAAAAGAATTTTTGCGTCTATGTTCATGAGTGTAATTGTTCCATAATTTTCTTTGTTGGTATTGTCCTTATAGAGTTTAGCAATGCAATTTCTGTGCTCACTGTGAGTTTGTGTTCCTTTAATTTGTTATTTGTTTTAGTTTTTAGGATTAATTCTTCATCCTTGATGATTATAGTTTTACCATGATTTTATCCTTTTGATTAATTATCTCTTTAAAAATTACCTCTGCATTGTTTCTTTCATACTTTTCTTATATTCCTATGAGATTTACACTGAACATACTTTTACCTCTGTGTCTTTCAAAAATTGAATTACTTCCTTTAAGTAAAACTATGTTTTTATTTTATTTTTGCAAGTTGAATTTCTTAATTTTTTATTATTTTATCATGAATATGATTCCTTTATCAATTTAAATACTGTAATACATTGATTATAATTTCTTTGTTAATTTGTTTTACACAATTTTGCCTTGAGTAAATAAACATTTTGAGTGTATATGTTGCTGGCTGTATTTTTGAACTTTAGATTTTATCATAGTATTTTGATTTGCAGCCTCATTTCAAATAGTAGTTTTCCCTCTTTTCTCTCCTTTTGTGCTTGTGCCTGCTCATCTCTGATGAGTGGTTTTATTTATTTATTTATTTTTGATCTTCACTTAGGTCTCAGGTCCACAGAGAAAATCAAGTGTTCCGATGTATTTTGGGGCCTCTGCATTTACATAATTTTGGTAATGTTGCAGATCCAGTCACTAAGCCAGCTACTGAATTAGTTCTGTTTCTAGTCTTGAGCCCGTGTTTGTGCCCTACTACTCTGCCAATTGTGGTAGACAGAATAATGGCTCCCAAAGATGTCCATATCCTAATTCTTAGAACCTGTGGGTTTTGCCTTGCATGGCAAAAAAGACTTTGCAGATGTGATTAAGGTTAAAGACCTTGATATGGGGGAGATAATCAAGGTAGACCAATCCAGTCACATAAATCCTTAAAACCAGAGAAATTTTTCTAGCTGTAGTCAGAGAGAAATGTGATGACTAGCTAAAGGGTCAGAGAGTTACTGGCTTTAAAGATGGAGGAAGGGGACCAAGAACTGAGAATGATGAGTGGTCTTTAGGAGCTGGAAAAATAAAACAATTCTTCTGTAGAGCCTCCAGAGAGGAATGCAGCCCTGCTGACTTCTTGATTTTAGTCCACTGAGAACTGTATCAATGTATAGGAGTGTAAGATAAATTTATATTGTTTTTAAGCCACTAAGCTTGTAGTAATTTGTTATATTAATAGCAAAGATGAAAAACTAATAATAATTAGTTTTATAAAAGAATTATAAGCTATATTTTCAGTATAAGGTTAGTGTCTTTTTTTTAGTTTTTAATTTTTAAAAATTTTTTGGAGAGATGGGGTCTCATTATGTTGCTCAAGCTGGTCTTAAACTCCTGGCCTCAAGTGATCTTCCCTCCTTGGCCTCTTAAACTGCTGGGATTGCAGGCATGAACCACCATACCCAGCCTGTGCTTGGGATTTGTTGAGCTTCTTGCATCTGTGACTTGACACTTTGCCCGTCAAATTTGCAAAATAGCTACAATGTTCTCCAAATATTTTTCTGCTCTCTCTCTTCTTCTGCAACTTCAACTATGTATGTGCTAGATCATTTAAGTCTATCTTACAGAATACAGATGTTTTATTTATTTTTTTTTACAAACTTTGATTTTCTTCTTTAGTTTACATAATTTCTATTGGCCAATCTTCAAGTTCACTTATCCTTTCAACTGCAGTATCCAATTTGCTGTTAATCTCATCCAGTGAATTTTGAAATTTAAAATATAGCACATTTTGTTTGGTTGTAGAATTCTATGTGGTTCTTCTCTCCTAAAGTACTTTATCTCTTTACCTACTATATTATTCCTTAATATATTTTTAATAATTGTTTTAAGTTTTGTCTGCTCTTCAGGTAACTGGTTAGCTATAGCTCTGCTTCTATTGAATATTTTTTAGACACCATGATAAAAAAACCCACAAAACAATGGACACGTTTTTGTCTCAGAGAAGGTGAGAGGCTGATTGCTCAGATTCCTGTTAGAGTTGAGTTGCTTCGGATTGGGCCAAAGCTTTAATTAGATTGAGGTCACCAGTGACTAGCCCAACATCTGGTACAGCTATCCTTTGATTTTGTGTTTGAGCTGGGAAGGTGTTGAGCTGCAGTTTTTGATTTTTTTTTTTTACTTTATTTTTAGATTCATCCAGACTAGTTTCCAAGATCAAAATCACTGTGTGATTAGGCAGAACTATGGTTACAGGCCCCCCTCTACTGGTGCTATAATTGAGTGAAAGAAGATGAATTTTTGGACCACATAATTTTGTTTGTGTGTGTGTGATTGCATCTCTTCCAGCTTCCAACTTGTCTTGCTGGCCCACACTATCTTCTAGAAGCTTGTCTAATTTCCCTTCTTTCCTATATAAATTGTGTTGGGGCCAAGGGAAAACTTTTCTTTCACCTTCTGAAGGGTCACTGAAAATCAACTCACAAAAGGAAGATTAATAGGAGAAAAAGCATACGACTTTAAGTTTATTAACATGCATGGGAGTCTTACAAATTATAAAGTCTCAAAGAAAAGAAAGATGGTTGATGCTTTTATACCATCTTGAGGTTACAGAAAGAATAGGTGCTTGGATAGTGGTAAAATAGATTATGGGAGTGAGAGAAGAGGAAGCCTGGCTAGCAAAGGTGGTCTCGTTATACAGATGGAATGTCACAGGTAGCAGCCCTGAGAGGGAATAGACAGTACATATGTTTTTGTTTTTCGGATCTTTAAAGGTGCCAGACTCTCAGTTATTTTGGGGTGAAATATTTGGTTTCCTTCAAATGTCTCTGTGGAAAATTTGCTACTCTATCTTCCAGTACCTAAATCAAGCACCCACCTCCAGCTCCAGGTATGGAGGTTTCTCTGTTCTCCAAAGAAGGGGTTTGGCTGAAATTCCTTTCATCAGACCACAAGTAAACTATGAATACTTTGATGCTCTATTTATCTAATTGAGACTTAAGTTTTCTCACATGGGTTGTCTTTATCTGTCTTTTTTGAAATTATAATAACTTTCCATAAAGCACAGAGTGGGTTTTATCTTCTTTTCATAGAGTTAAAATGTAATTCATTTCAGTCTTTCAATTACATCTGGGCATCATGAGCTCTATTTTGCCATTACTTAGAAAAATGAGAGTTTTCCTCAAATGGCTCACAGGGTTTATTGATGTGAAAAATTTTAGAATGGCTACTTCATAGAGTATGTCAAAAATTCACATAGTGAGTATTATAGAGAGGCTTTAGGAAAGTAACAGTGCAATTTATTTTCACTTCTTTTAATTGTCAAAAAAATCCTAAATACAAATGTATTAAAATAGGAAATGTGAGTTCCTGTTTTCATAGAACTGTCACTAAACTATGAAAGCTGAAAATAATTGGCTGATCTGTAACACTCCCTATATCACATACTGAGTGCCCATGTACGATTGGGACTTTTTTGGGACTGTTACGGCCCCACTGGGTTATATTGCCCATAGCACAGAAGGAAGCTGATACATTGCCACAGCAGGGGTTGCGGCAGAGAAAGAGTTTATTTCAAGCTCTGAGTGAGGAGATGGAGAAATTTCTCAAATCTGTCTCCCTGAGAATCTGGAGACTAGGGTTCTTAAGGCTGGCTTGGTGGGCAGGGAACTACAGAATCAGTATTGCTGATTGGTTGGGTTGGGGGTGAAATCATAGGGATATAGAAATTATCCTTGAGCAGAGTCAGTTCCTGGGTGGGAGTTGCAAGACCAGCTGAGGTATGGGCCACTGGTCTGGTTGGGTCAGTTGGGCCACCAGAATGTAGGGTCTGGAAGATATCTCAAAGACTAGCCTTAGGTTACACAAAGGTAATGTTGTCTATGGGGGCAATTAAGAAAGCTACGAATCTTATGACCATCAGTTATGTGACTCCTGAGTAGTTAAGCAATTGTAGGAAACAAGCTAGGGAACAATGGCTGGGTTTTTTTTGTTTGTTTGTTTGTTTTTTTAACTATGTTTATACCTTTGCAGAGTTTAGGCCCTTACAACAGTTCCCACCTTCTGTCCCTTTATTAATTTTATAAAGGGTTGTTTGAAGACCCTTTCTATATATTTCACTGCTTTGTCTGTCTTTATACCAGGTGTGTCCAGGTATGTGTTTACCTTTAACTATACTAC